>SKCR01036389.1:0-178464 GCA_019454045.1 Zanthoxylum bungeanum
GAGCTAAATTGTTACATGCTCTTAGAAATCGGCACATCTCGTATCGATAATTATACCGGTCATCCAACCGGCATACCGACCACCATACCGGTCAATAAACCGATGTAACGTTTATATTTTCAAACGGTAATATAGTCGTTGTTTTTGCCATACCGGCATACCGGTCTCAGACATAAATCTTGGGACAACTTTCACTTTCATTATAAATCAGCCTCAAATTCATTTTTGACAAAAAAAAAAAAAACAACTTTGAACTTTCATACAATTTCTAGTAAGGCAAAAATAGAGAGTTTACTAAACCTTCATCATCACACACTCTCATACATCAAACTCACACACTACACATCCATATTATTAGTAGTGAGCTTAGAATACTTGGGTAAACGACCCACATCTTGAATCTTCTTATCTTTAGTGAGTGCTAAAATCTTCATCATCAAACATTTGTGATTTGTAAGAGGTTTGTGAGTGAATCTAGTAGATAAAACTCATTATAAGAGGTTGGAGTGAACCTAGTGTATAAAACTCTTGGTTGCGGGTGAACTACAGAAAACTCGATGTAAGTTGTGGTCTCAACGTAGTGGAAATCTTCAAGCGCGGCTTAAGGGAGTGGACGTAGGCATTGTTGGTCGAACCACTATAAATCCCGATGTTATTTTATATATCCCTAAATTCTTTACTTATTGCAAGTTTTATTTCAAATATGCTTATTGTTTAGAAACTTGCTTTAAGGTGATATATTATAATTGAGAAAATTAACCTAAGCTTAATTGGTAAAGCTACAAGCTTTGTAGCATAAAATCGGCAATGATTTTTAATTTCGCATATTTAGGCCATTACCCAATTCATCCACCTCTTGGGTATATAGAGTTGTGTTTGTTGTATGATTGTAGGTAATTTCAGAAATATTAAAGAGTTAATATTATTTTACTGCTATTCAATAATAAACTTAGGACGGCAACATAATATAGTTATTGTCTATATTATAAATTCGAGAATATTTATTAAAAGTTAATAAATGATTATTTTGGCAAAAATAAGATTTCCTGATTGAATTAGGATATTCGAAATATTTTTGAAATATTACTTCGATTAATAAATTTGAAATACAAAATTATATTTAATTATTTAAATAAATATTTGATATTTATATTAAATAAATTTAATTTAATTAGATGTAATTTTAATTAATTGTTAATTAAAATTAAGCAAAATAAACTAATTAGTTAATAGTTAATTAATTTTTGGACCAAAATAATATTTAATCCATTAGACTTTAATTTAGTGGGCTAGTACCCATAAGTGTGATATATATATATATATATATATATAATAAATGAGAATGGTGTTGGAGGAAAGATAGTGTATCCAACGGCTCTCTTTATGTGGTTTAATTGACGGCCCAAATCATTTCATTGGTAATTGGAGGAAAGATAGTGAATTGATTGATTGAAATAGTAAAAAATTTTCAAATTTTCAAATTAAAAAAATAGAAAGTTAAAATAAAATCATTTAATTAAAAAATAAAATCATTTAATTCTGTAATACCGTGCCGTAGGCACGAACAAATACTGTAACACCGTGCCGTAGGCACGAACAAATACTGTAACACCGTACCGTAGGCACGGGCCAAATACTGTAACACCGTGCCGTAGGCACGGGCAAAAACTAGTATATATATATATATATTGGTTTCTTCATGATTGGAAATTTAAAAATAAACAAAGTGAAAATGAGACATGGGATTAAGTTGCCGAACCTCGATTATGATATTATTTTAATTAATTACTTGATTAAAAAAATTCAAACCGTTCAATTTTATTTTTTATTTTTAAATATTATTACCAATTAAAAAGAAACATAAAATAATAACGAAATCAAAACAGATCCGATTCAGTGGTTGACATGCTAATAATAGGTGCACCAACACAGCATAAATTAATTCCATCCCATGAAACTTAAACAAGGCAAAAAAAAATCGACACCACAAAGTTCACAATCACAAACCCACTACATGATTACAATAACTCTCATCACTATAATTAATTAATTATATTATAAAGTTAAAATCATATACAAATACAGTTATAATAATTATGACACATAACCCCACGTAAAAAGTATAGTAAGGATCCAGTAATTAAAACGAAACTAAACCCAACAAAAAAAAAAAAAAACAAGATTAATTAATAAATATATATATTTATAATTAATTATATAATAAAAAGTAGCTAGTAATATTGAAAATCAAGAAACGTAGCTAGCTAGCTAACAAGTCCACATTGACTGCTCATAATGAGCATGATCGGCCATTATGTCGATGTCGTAAATGGACTTGCTCTGAGAAGGCAAGAGGTTGGAGGAGGGCGAGCCGCTGTTACTTGGACTAGCCGGGCCGAACCCGTGGCTAGACAAGGAAGCGGTCTGGCGAACCCGTAGGTGAACCACCTCGGCTTGAGCCAGAGCCAGTTGGGTCTGTAGCACGTCTATTTGATTTTGTAAAGATGAAATGGCTCCAACGCAACCGTATACTGGGTCACGAACTCTTGCGTTTGCTTCATACACCATGCTGCTCACTGCATCTCCTCTTTGATGCACCGGCAATTCCTGTAATTTCACATATTATTATCTTTGCTCATTTAGAGACTAATTTACCCCTTAATTTGACGTCATGTTTGCGTCATTTTCCAATATTTGAAATTTTTTTATTTGGGACGATATAAATAATAAATAAATAAAAAAGTACCAATAATCTACATATTGTTTGTCTTTTTATTTTATTTTATAATAGTACGATACTGTAAAAAGTTAATTAAGATTTCTTTTGCATAATTGATTTTGATTTTGATTTTGATGCTATACCATTTCCTCTAGTGGCGTCCAAATGTCTAAAATGTCCTTCTCAGTGCCTAGTAGTAGCTTGTCTCCTCCAAATTTGTAATCCCTCTTCCATTCATTTGAAATTGAATTACCCATTTAAGGTTACTTGCAAAGAACCTCTGTAAAATTACCTTCTGACCCATTATCAAGCTCTCTTATTAGGGAGTGGGACCATTTTTTTTTAATAGGGGCACTATATGTCAACATTGGAGTAAAAAAAAATATAGGCAACTTCTGGCTATATGCAATTTTGTCAGGTCAAGTAATATGACTTTTTTCCTTTCTTCCATTTTATATTATTTTATTCTTTCGGTTATATTGACAGTATAAAAAAATGAAATGGTGTTTTTACTTTATTATCCTATCATAATATAATATGCAAATGATATTTTAGTATTTTCAAATATTCTTCATAGTGTGGAGGGGATCTAAAAAAACTGATTTCTGAAAAAAATAAAAATAAAAATCATGTATTTGTTACTTAAAAGATGAAAAGGAAAAGTAAAGGACAAGTTTGGTGGAATTAATAACCCTTATAATTGTGTGAAGAAGAAGAAAAAGAATAAAATAAAGGCAAAAAATGCAGTCAAAAAAAAAAAGAAGGAACCTGTAGCATCTTGTTGACATTGCTAGCACCAAAAACCTTATGCACATTGGCAAATTTCTGGGGCTCATCTGCTGGAAAATAAGGAGCAAAAACACAATCTTGGGCACACCTCCTCCTTAGAAGCTTGCATGCTGCACATGGTGATGGTGCACCATGTTTCCTAGTACCACTCTCCTTCATCTTGCCACGTGTCACTTTTAGGGTACACAACAACCCCACTAAGTATCTACTGTATTGAGAATATAAGACACCACCTTAGCTATGGCACTTTTCCCTTAAAAGAAAAGGACAAAAGGATTTTCGAGTAGGGTTGAGGGCTTATGCATAGAAAGCTTAATTATACACAAAAGAAAATTGAAAGAGATGAATAGTGAAGAAGAAGAAGAAGAAGAAGATGATGATGATGATGAGAGGGTGTGTAAGAGAAGAGGTGGTGCTTTTATTTATAAGCATTAAGGGTGTGTGTGTGTGTGTGTACATCTGATGTGGGTACCACAAAGAAACCCTTTAGATTTTTTTGGTCGAGAAACAAACAATTTCTCTTGACATGACTAATTTTTTTTTTCTCTTTTGTTTGCCATTCACTTTTTTATTTCTTTTTTTGGGTTGAATTTTATATTCTTGGGATGGTGGATAATTGTAATATATGCATATGCATCAATGGATGTTATTGTCTCCGAAAGACGTTGCTTGATAGTGTAGGGTTTATGATCTCATCTTGAGATATTGAGTTCGAATCCAGAGAATGTGTTTCTTATAAGAGTCTGAAAAATTTTATCTATTCCATTTAAGCCCCAAAAAGAGTGATTTGGCGGTAGGATTTCCAACGATTTCAAAAAATAAATAAATAAATAAATGAATCAATGGATGTTATTATAGTATGTCTGGTATTGTGATTATATATATAAAGATAAAATGGTATGATTTTGTTAATAAAAGATGGGATCATGACGGTTCATTTTGTGGGTCCTTTTAGTTTTCCTAAATGGTGTAAAAAAAAAATGATGCATGCATGCGTATTTGCAACATGATACCCCCATTTTATAATCCTAATTATTATTGAATGGGTCATGCATGTTTGGATACAATTTTATATAACATCATAATAACAATTCTTTTTTAACATGAAACATCACACTTATTCGAATATTTTTGTCCTATCTATTAAGTGGGACGTTTATATTTACAAATATATTAGATTATGTATGGCACTGGAGATCGTGGTCACAAACGGTTGATTGGGTCATTAAATTTGAGTCTAAAATTTGAGTCCACAATTTAAAGAGATTTTAATATAAAGAGATTTGAGTCCACAATTTAAGTATATAATATAATTTTTATTCTTATAACTCTATTTTACTAGTCGTTAATTTCTTTAAAAAAAAATAAAAAAATTTAGATTTTATCGGTCGGTAAACTCATTGTATTTAAAAAAAATATATATGAGGCCCATAATATGTCCCACCCGACTAGTTATGAGTGGGTCTCATACCTAGGCCTTAGTACCACCCAAGGGCGGTCCTAAACCAAACCCTCATAATCCAATTGGTGTAACTTGAACTTTTGACTTCAATATTGAATTGTAGTAGTAGTAGTTACTAGATAGGATATATATATTGGAAAATAATACACAGTTGTGGATCCAATGTGTGTATAAAAAGTTGCTCCATTCCTTGGGTTCCACGCCTTTGGAATTATCTAGGGTCCTCATGTGTTTTATGGATTGAAAGAAACTATAATATCAAATGGTGTGAAGCTTAAAGATCAAAAGTACTTGTGTGGGGAATATTCCAAATAAATGTTACTAAAATTTGAGGACTATAAAAGAAGGAAAAAAAATATAGAAATAAAGAATTGTATATTAAATTAATTACTAATTAAACATTCTTTGTTAGAAAGTTAATTAGCAAATATATATAGTTGATTGAGCACCCTTTTTTTTATTGGGTTAAATTTGGAAATATTATATTAAAGGGTAATTACGAGGGTATTTTAGCGATTACATTTTATTTTGATAATTCATTAATAAACAAAATTGAGTGGTTTGGGCGGTTTTATGTAGGGGTGGTAAAATGAATTGACGAATCGGTTTTATATAGGGGTTTTATGCACCACGCACTTATTTCAAATTAAGTTTAAGAATATCAACGTTTGTTTGGCAGTAGACAAAGACATTCCGACACTTAAAAGTTAGTGTTTGGTTCATAAGAGAGTCTATTAAAAAAAAAAAAAGTGTAATTGAACTGCTCAAGTATGCTTATCCGAAGAAATTAATTTTTTTGAAATAAATTAATTTTACCCGAAGCTCCTAATTGTGTATCAATTATCATATGATCGTATATCGATTAATACATTTTATAAATTTCATGTAAAAATTAATATACTTAAGAAAAAAAAAAGATTTTTTTGTGAACTTTCATCGAATTTCAGATGGGAATATGATAATTTTTTGAAAATAAATTGGAAAAATAGCACATACCAAAGGAAGTAAGTCTGATTTATATATATATTATGTTGGTAAATTGACCAGCACAATTCTTGACATATTCGGTGCCAAATGCTGGTCTGCTACTAATACAATACATGGCACTACGCGTATCCTAAACGTAGTTTCGCACTATCAAACACGTGGTGAAATAAAATTAGTTAGTACAAAAGATTGCGTTTTTATCCTAAAAAATTGGATCCATTCCGCCGAATCACTTTAAATCTTCATTTTATATGTGTATTTTTTTTTAATCTTATTTGTATTTGATCCCCAAATCAAATAAATTCACAATTGAGGGAGGATTATTCGAGGAATGATTTTCCCGAATTACCCCTGGAACGAAAATCAGCCGTCAACATCATTTTTATTCTAATTATATCTATACTTTCAAAAACAAAAACAAACAAATGACATACAATTTTTTTGGGGGGATATTTTGTATGTTTACTGGCCAGCAAGATGATAATTTAATTGCCTTCACTGCTAAGCTACAATGCTTAGTGTCTAACCTGAGGCATAAAAAATCATAGTGGCACCTTTTAAAAAAAAGATCCTCTGTTAATAATATATCTACTTATTGCTATTATTGTCACAAGTGGTTTTTTTAATCAAAAGTAAGTGCCCTAGACTAATTAACAACCATAATTATGAACATTAATCATGTAAATGTTTCTCTTTTACTACAAATAACAATTAAATATATTATTTTTTTATTTTTTTTATTTAGGATATTATCAGAAAATAAAAAGAAAGTGTTCTTCACTATCTTAATAATATAAAAAATATATTCATAAATACAGTTAAACCTCCATAAATTAATAATCTCTCTAAAATAATTTTTTTTTCCCAGTCTCAACTTGGTCCAGTTTATAAAATTGGTAATTTTGATAAATTAATAAGATAATAATTTTCAGGAAAACTCTTATATAAATCTATAGGCCCATCAATATCATAAATTAATAATTCTCTAAAATTACAAACGTAACTAGGATAATTTAGTAAATTATGAATTTACTGTTGTGTATTTTTTCTTGAAATTTAAATTTAGGTGAATTTTATCTCTAACTTTTCTTATTGCATTCAAAAGCTCCAGTGTCATCTTCTCGAATTACAACAAAAAAATTGTCAAGAGTTATTGTCGCTATGAGTTTTTCATTTCGCGTAATTGGTTCCAAAAGTACTGAATTTTCTTTCTAAATCAATTCACGAAATATGATACATTATATTAGTGATATACATATAATGATTTTTTTATGTAATTAAATTTATATTCGCAGAATCGAAAAAACGTTATTTTAATCGATTAATTATTAATTTATCGATTAATTAATACCTCTTTAAGTAAAATTTTATGGTCCCATTATTATTAATTTATAGAGATTTTATTGTATCTCTTGAAAAAATAAAATTATCTTTCAATTGTTTTGAAATAATAATAATAATTGAAATTAATGTATTGATCTCCATTGACTTTGGTAAATGACATCAATGCTTAAAACCACTGACTTTTGACAACAACAAAATCAACGATCAACAGTGGCCAATCCCTCATTATGGTGTGTTTAATATGATTATTATTGCAATAATTTAAATCATCACTCTAATCATACCTAAAAGTGCTTGTTTTTGTGACATGCATATTTTGTTGGGTGTAAAACTTTAAGTAAATATCTATATTCACTATTTTATTTACGATTAACAGCAAATTATTTTAATTAAGTCCCAAAATATCTTGAACAGCCATGCAATTTGTTTCAATTTTTAGTTTAAATATAACTGTTTTTAAGATGCCCTTAAGAGGCAACTTAAAAACAATTACATTAAGATAATGAGATAAAAAATAAATTTAAACTTTATTCACTCCTTATTTTTTTAAATAAATAAATAAAAATTGTTCCTAAGCGTGAATTTTGATAGACTCAAACGGGGTTTTTAATGTAAACATGTAATCGCAAATAATTAACTTAATGGTGTTTACCTTCTCGGATAAGGGTTCAAGTGTGTGTTGTGGGGGTAATTTTTTATTATTTTTATTATTTTTTATTTTTTTTTAGGAGCATGTAACTTATGGATTTGATTTTCAACTACACCACTACATGAAGTGAAGGCAAGTATTGGGCAAAGCTTTAGGTCACGACATTGATCAGTTTCTATTGTTAATAGATGGAGATATCAAAATAATGTTCACTTTTTTTGGACATTCTAGAAGATTTAGAATGACGATTGACATGAGGTCGGTGTCATTGGAAAATATACTCAAAGAGATTATATACATTTAAAAAACGCATGATTTGGTTAAACGACAAGAAAGTTACAGGCGTTTTAATTTGCACATCAAAACCAATCTGCGACCCGCGTTGCGTTCGTCTGAGCGTTCTAACACCCGGAGGTAGAAAATTTTCGTTTGAACGCTCGTGCTTAAGTGAGTTATTTTGTACGCGTTTAAGCCAATTTTACATAACGAAAATCATATATTTACCATACCTATTTAAACAAACATATAGCCAATTTACCCGGGTGAATAACCATAATTTAGAGAGCCTTCATAGACTTTTTTCTTCCTTCTTGATTTTCACCTTGAAGACTCTCTTGATTATCTTGTCTTCTTTGTCTTGGTGATATTGATCATCGATTGACCATCTCTAACCCAATTTCTTAAGCCTTCAGAGTTCTAAAGGAGGAAGATCGGTAGTCATAGTTATGACGTTATGAGTTCACAGGGTTGATCAGAATTCACACAGAGCCTTTAAATATTTTGAAGAAGGCCGCTTGATGCGGGCTCAGAGAGTCTTCAAGTTATTACAGTCAAGAGGTATTCGAGTCAGTGAAGTTTTCACCATAGATCTTATATCATCGCTGTAAGTTTTCTCTATTATAGTATACTCAAAATGGTTTTTTACTCGTACAAGTTTTCCACTCCATCAATAAAATTCTTATGTTGATTTTATTTACTGCTTTGATTATTTATTGCTTTAATATCTTGCAGTATTTTATAACTGTTTAGATTAAGGATGGTTGATTGAATCGTACCATAGTCGCTCTAACTTTGACATGTCTTAGATTAGAGTAGTTGAATAATTTCGTATACGGTCAGAACCTTAGGACAAAATCAAATTTTCAATTGGCATCAGAGCGTGATCTCGATCATTGACCCTTAATTATGGATAAAAGCAAACCATTTAATTGTCATAATTTCTTGAATGGAACTAAGTATCCTCATTGCAAGGTTCACATGAGAGCGTTCCTTAAATCCTTAGATGAGATGGTGCAGATGTCCGTAAAATATGAGTGGAAACCTCTCATGGTCACCGTTGATGGGGTCTATTCCCTTAAAGATAAACTGACTTGGACAAGAGATGAGTTTGAAGCGAGCAATAAGAACAGTAAGGCTATTAATGTCATTCATGATGTTATCTGCTCTATATAATTTAGGAAAACATCTATGTGTGAGGTAGCGAATGATGCATGAGACATCCTGTAAACTATACATGAGGACACATTCTCCGTTAGAAATAATAAACTCCAAGAGCTTGCTGATATGTTTGAATCAACTAAGATTGAAGATGATGAAACTTTTGACTAATTTTATGTTGAGATTAACAATATTATTAATTCCAGCTTTAACTTATGTGAGACTATTCCTACAAATATGATAGTTAGAAAAATTCTTAGATCCATGTCTAAAAGGTTTTTACCTAAGATTATTTTCATTGAGGAGAGCAAAAACTTAGATGACCTCGTAGGAAACCTTAAGGTGTATGAGTGTAAATTTTCTAGTTATAGAAAGCCCAAAAACATAACTATGAAAACCGTGAAAGAAGTTACCCATGATTCATCTGGTGATGATGAGGATGATGCGCTCACAAATACTGATATGGCCATGTTCGTGAATAAGTTCAAGAAATTTCTTAAGTTGAAGAATAATGATCATGACACTGATAAGAGTAACTGATGAGAAACTTAGAGGGAGTAGTTGTCGTAACATAGAGTTTAGAGTGGAGATGGATAACAAACCTCGAGTTATTCAATGCTATGAGTGTGAAGATTTTGGGCATATTAGGTCTGAGTGTCCGATATACATAAAGTCTAAGGGCAAAACGGTTAAAGCAGTCTCCCATGATGATTCAAAAAGTGACTATACTTTTGATGAGTCTCATAAGGATAAAAGTAATTTTATTAAATTTACTGCTAGTGTGACAAGTGAGAGAGATGATAATATTAGTGATGTAGATATTGGCTCTGAATTTTCTTGTGATAATTCTGTGGATGATGTTGATCTTCATATAGCCTATATTGAACTGTTTAATAAGAGCATAGCTATCAAGAAAACGAAACTTGAGGTCAGTAATAGGCTAAAGGAAACTGAGCTATAAAAGAACGAAGTTCAATTTAAACTTGACAAAAATCTTTCAATTATTGATGACCTTAAATAGATGAATAAAAGATTAGTTGATAAAGTCAAATGCTTAGAAAATGAACTTGAAGTTATTATGACTCAGATATATGCATTTTCGAGTGTCAGTAAGAAGCTAGATCACATGTTAAGAATTTGTATGTGTCCCAATGAGAAGAATGATTTATGCTTCATTGAGTCAAGCTGTAATGTAGCTTTTTCGTCTAAAATTATTTTTATCCCAGCTCAACTAACTCCTAAACGTGACTTAGGTAATAAACATGCTGATTATACTCATGTGATCCTCCATGTCTTCCTCATTTAATGATCCAAGGTTTGTGTTTGTTTTCTTTCACTGTGGCAAGACATGACAAATTAGTGTTGAGGTTTTGGGTAAAATACTCAAGTTACGTAGCGGAATGCAGGAAAATCAAATTTTCCCATTTCTTTAATTTTTCTTGGGTAACTAAAATAAACTTATTTATTTTAATCACTCAATACTCAAAACATATTTTTTTAACCCAGAAATCAGAATTTCAGTAAATTACCATACAACCTCAAGACTTTCCATTTTCATCATTTTAATCATAAGTTATTCAAAACAAGCTTAGGTGATTTCCAATCGCAACCAAAATGATTTGTACATAAAATATACATGAAAAATAGAATTCTGAAAAATTTCTCAGATTTTTCAGTAATTACCAAACGGCCCCAAAACTTTACATTTTGATCATTTTAGTCCTAATTTGTCAAATACATAATTAGGTGATTCTAAATCACTACCAAAATGATTTATACATGTCTTATACATGTAGATACAAATTGTAATTCAAGAAATAAATAATTTCTCTAATTATCGAGAGGTCCCTCTATTTTTCAGGATTTACATTTTGGTCCTTTTTAGTTCAAAACATGTCAAGGTCAAATCCAATCAATCCCAAATTTAATATACATACATAAAATTACAACACGTATATGAAAAGCCCCAAATTTGGAAAGAGTTATGATCCATAATTTTACAATTTCCATAAATTGACGAATTACACTAAATTAAACAAATTCAATACTTTAATCCAATCCTTACCACACCAAACAAGTCTCACCATCATGAAACAACTCAAGAAAAATTCTAGGTTATTTATGAGTGGCTAAGTAACTCTATAATGGCAATATCACCATCAAATGGCTAAAAAAATGCTTAATAACACCTTATAAACATTATTCCTCAACATGGATGCTAACAACTTTCATCTAAGCTTCCAACACAAATATTACACACTAAAAGTAGTAGAGAAAAATATAAACATCATATGTTAAAGCTTGGAAACCTAGAAATAATTTTCTAATTGAAAATGAATTGAAAAACTTACTTTATTTCAAGATTTCTTCAAATCTTCTTCCTTTTGATTTCTTTTCTCTCAATTTTTCTTTTGTAATATTTTTGGAAGCTTAACTTATCAAATGAAGCAAAGAAAAATGATAATTTAAATACCTAGGGCTTGGCCGAATTCCTTGGTTAAAATGGTAAATTAGAATTTTTTTTAATTTTTTAATCAATATTAAAAGAAGCAAAATTCAAATTGTCTACCATTTACTTTAATGATATTACAAGTGTAACACTTCACCAAGTTTAACCATAGTAATGATAAGATAAATGTAATAAATAATTTTAATTATTTAACACTTAAATAATTATCTAATTATCTAAAATAAATATCTAAATATATGTATTATATTTACTTTAAATATTCCAAAATACATATTTGGAACATATGTCAAATACTTTATTTTACAAATAATTAATATGTATTTAATAAAATCAAGTATTTAATCTAAATACACACTAATTAGAAAACGATCGGATAACCCTTTAAGCATGTATTTTTCTCCTAACCGTTAAACAATTTATTAATAATCAATATTATTTATAATAGTTGCCCTAGTGCTCTACGAGTATATTTCATTAGTGATACTCTCTAGGTTCAGGCATATCCGTCACGAAATCCAATTTCGTGTGCATAATCTACCTACCCGTAAATTATGACGAACACTGATAAACTCTTTGAACCGTACAGGTCGAGATCATCACATACGTATGATCCTTCTGTCACAGGTATTCGGATTATTCCAGAGATATAGATAAAAACATCAAATCTCTATAAGTATAATTCTGACGATGATTCTATTAGCAATATCTTAATAACACCTAGAACTTAATTCTACAGTGTACCACAGGCCCATGGATTTAAAAGATTACTAATTACATATTGAATACATATGCTCTGTACACAAAACTGACATATCTTATCTTGATACGCACATGACATCATGAGGATCAGTCCATACCCAACAAATAGGTGGAGGTATGATATAAATAGATCGGTGACGTGACTACCATCAAAGTGTGGAGGATACTTCATACATCCACAGTGGTATCTTAAGTCAAAAGACCACTATGCTCACTTGACCCGAGAAGATTCATATTGATATTGGTGTACCATCTATTAAGAAATCTTCGATGAGTCGTTCATTATTTATCCAATATAAATAACTACACGTCTGTACAATTCTCCTCAGACTCATGGTTCATTAGGATAAACCATCGGACCAAATCTCGATATACGACGTGTACTGGTCTCAACGGATTTTACTAACTGACCCGTGTTAGTAAATCTTGACCATGATTTTTATTTGATAATATATTTCTAGTAGTGATACTTTCCAATGTCAATTACAAACTACTTTGTAACTCTACACTACATTATATATTATCGAGTATTTGTCTAATATATATATACATATCACTAAATCCTATTTAGTTTCAATTTAATCATAATTAGGTCGAATATGTATATAAAAGCAAGAAGTACTACCATAAATAAGTAATATTATGGAAAAATAAATTGTTCGTATTCATAAATCAGATATGAATACGATTCAGATTGGCACTCCGAGTACCAACCCTAACAATTAGGCCTAAGTGTTTCATGTTGTACAAACAAAATAAAAGGCCTAAACGTGTTCCACCTAGATTTGATTCATCAAATATAGTCCATCAAGTTTATGCGCTAGTTATCAGACACAATTCATCAGTGAAAAACTTACTTTGTTGACAATGAGTTCTCAAGTGAATGAGACTCCTAAGAAAATTTTGGCGAGAAAAGAAAATTATTTCCCAATAACTTCTGAATGCCTTTATCCTAAAAGGCGTGATGAGATTACACTTCGGTGTGTCTCACCGTAGATGTTGCATTCATATTTCCCCATTGTATGTGTGTGAGTGTGTTTTATGTATTTGCACGAATCCATGTTTTTTAACTGCATATGGATGTGTGTGTTTTAATTTTGTTATATTTTTATTGGTATATATGATGAAAACCTTGACATAAATTTCATAGCCGATTCCGAATGGACGATAGTATGATCTGTACTTATGATAGAACTCCACGTACCATTGGATAATGACAAGCCATGTTGTATCATTTTTTTATTTTTGTGTCAAAGAAAAATACAAAAAAAAATATAAAATGAAAAAGACCAGAAAGATTTTGAGGCTTGACAGAGCATGAAAAACTTGTTGTGTTTGATCTTAGTATACAGGATAGATGGTTATGCATGTGTAATATACTTGTATTTTTCTTGATGCTTTATGTACATGAGTGTGTGTGATGGAAACTCTTGGTATATCTTGTGTTTGCAATTCACATACACGTTTTTGTTGTTTTTTAGGCTTGATCGCATGCATGAGTTTTTGGACGAGCAGTCTAATATATGTCATTTTTAGATCTCTAAATAGTGTGTGATATTTGACTAGATAACCTTATGATATCCCCTTGTAAAGGAAAAAAAACAATTTAAACGAGTCTCAAGTGTATTATTTAACATGACCAAAAGTGGTGCATATTATTTCATGTCATAAACAACTGAGTACTGACTGTATATCATTGTACTTGTTTGAAGTTTTATTTCGAGTCACTTTTGACTTATTTTTTATTTTTTTAAACTCATTGTGCGTATTTCATGTCATTGCATACCACTTTTTTGCATTGCATATTTATAATTTTTTACTTCCTCTGTGTTCATTTTGCTAACCGAGTAGTGCTATTAGTAAGTGGGAGTAAGTTAAGTTTGCATATTCTCTCGCATGTGCCTTTAATTGGTATCTTAATATGCTATTTTGACATGTTATTTTTACTCATTGTCATTTCGTGACAAAAAAAATGAGTAAGTGTTGATTTATTTATTTTTGTTTTTAATGCATGAGATTTTTCAATTTTGGTTTATCTGCTCTATATAGTCCTTATGCTTTTCACGGGTATATTATTATTTGTGGATGTTTCAGGTGTGATCAGATTAGTGGTTGTGTGTGGTATTGCGTCTTCGACTTAGGATTATTTGATTAGGTATTGGATCGAGTGTATTGTAATAAGTCACTGTCTTGATGGTTAGTAGTTGACTACTTTATTTTTGCATCTTTTACCATAGTTTATGTATTATGTGTTTTATCACGGAATACCAAAGATGGAGATTGTTAGTTCCATATGTGTTGGCAACTTCTGTAAAAAAATAAGTTTAATTGAGTTGTAATGAGTTTTGAATATCTCATAGCAATTGGAAAAGTATTTAGACAACATCAGATTGAGATATCGGAACAGTGTTCACTCGTTTAGACACTCCAAACGATTTAGAGCTCCGATTGATATAAAGTCAGTGCCATTGGAACGTAGACTCAAAGATGATTGCGTACATATAAAGAACACATGATTTTATTAAGGGACGAGAAAGTTACAAGTATTTTAAATTGTATCTCAAAACTAGTCCGCGACGTGCGTTCGCATTGCGTTCGTCTGAGTGTTCAAACGCCCAGATGCAAAAACTTTGCGTTTGAGGGGCGCTGGAATGACTGTGCGTAAGTAGGTTATTTTGTACGCATTTTAAGCCAATTTAATACAAGGAAAATCATATCTTTACCCTACCTAGTTAAACAAACACATAACCACTTTTCCTTGATAAAGAAATACAATTTAGAGAGCCTTCATACACTTTGTTTCTTCATTCTTGATTTTCACCTTGAAGATTTTCTTGATTACCTTGTCTTGGTGATATTGATCTTTGATTGACTATCAACACAAAAACACAACTGTAACATAATTTTCTAAGCCTTCAGAGTTCTAAAAGAGGAAGATTGGTAGTCAGAGTTTTGGCATTGCGAGTTCGCAGGGTTGATCAGAATTCACTCAGAGATTTTAGAGGTTTTGAAGAAGGACGCTTGATGTGGGCTCAAAGAGGTTTTCGAGTTATTACAGTCTCTAAGTATTCGAGTCGGTGAAGTTGTCACCGTAGGTCATATACTATCGCAATAAGTTTTCTGTATTATAATGGATTGTGGTGGTAGCCTATATCTGAATTGATTTTTTACTTGTACGAGTTTTCCACTCGTCAATAAAATTCTTGTGTTGATTTTATTTACTACTTTGATCATTGATTGTTTTAATATCTTGTAATATTTTATAAGTGCTTAGATTAATGGTGGTTGATTAATTAATCGTACCATAGTCACTCTAACTTTGACATATCTTAGATTATAGTAGTTAAATAATTTCGCATAAGGTCAGAACTTTAAGTAGGACAAAATCAAATTTTCACTTTTGTATGTGTATATATTAATGTACGTATTTGTAATTTGGTATTATGTTGATGTATTATTCAAGTACTTATCGAAAAAAAATGTATTATTCAAGTAGGTCTCTTGAACTAGAATTCAGGTCATTACATTGAGTTTCTAATATATATGTGTGTAAGGGTATTGATAATTTTGTATTATACTTTTTTTTATGCAATTATACAGAAAGATAATCCGTTTCAATTTTGTATTATACTTGTTCAGAAACAAGAACATAAACATGTAATCCGACTCTTAAAGATTGCTGCATAAAATATTTTATAAATAACATCAAATATTAGATTTTTTAAACTAAAAAATTGTTAAAAAAAAAAAAAAAGTTGATAAGCCTAAATATATTTTGAATCAACTATATGTACAATATTGAAGGACTTCAATGTCATTCAATACCCAACACTTATAATGTATAATGCATAATTATAATTAACATTAGAATAACATATAATTTGTAATATTAAAATATGAATTTTTTTAGGGTTACAATCACGTCCACATAAATGTGAAAGATATTGAGTTACTCTTAGACTAAATAAAAAATGTGCTTGTAATTCGATTTTATTTTTATTTTTTGGAATCGTGTAATGCTTCTCCTTACAAATACATAAGATTCATATTAAAGTCATTACTTGTTACATTTTAAATTACAAAAACATGTAGCTGTTATAAACTTTTACATCAAAACCTAAAAACAAATATAACGTATATGTATCGTGTAGCCATGTGCGAGGGGAAAGAACATGGGCATGTCAGTTTCACAAGTAACGTGAGTGATCAAATGGTCAACTTTTTGCGGCTATAAATCTGATTGAATTTTGATATTTTGGATAACAACTTGATTTTAAATCGATAAACAAAAATAGTCGGCAGATTGAGAAATTCCTTCTATGTATTCAAAAATATTGAATTGTCCATTCGATTGCGGTTTTCCCATGTGATGTGAGCATGCATGTTCAATGTCTTTCATTTCACGTTTCATTTTCAGGTGACATCGGGACAGTTGTAAGAGACATTTGTAAGCACCGACTTAATTAGTCAGATTTTATCTCTTTTGACGGTATAAGGATAATCCAATCTCTTGATCGGCGGGCTCTTTAGGGTTTTTTTTTTCCTTTGACACCAAGGATCAATGACCCTTAATATGGTATATTACAATCTACCCTTATTGGGGCCCAACGTACTCGTTTACACATCGGTTGGAAAGCTGGCTTTGATAGAATTTATAAGGTTTTGTCCAACTAATCAAATATTATATATGTTTTAGGAGTTCAGTGATTGGCCCAATAATCTTGTCTCTTGGTCCCTCACAGTTTTGTTCTTAGTATCATCGATAATTGGCTTTTGGTCCAAAACACATCTATATAACTTCGAGAGGCCATGATCAATCCATATTTCCTTGTGAAACATACATAGTGATTTGTCTTTTGGGTTGAATGCATAAATCATCAAGTTGAAATGTTTATACAACAACCTTTTTTATGCTCAAAATATTTAATTTAAAAATTAAGTAATTCATTTAATTCAATGAATTAACTATTTTAGTCACAAAATTATAAAAATTGATACTAAGAGGTGTGTACATAATTATTTATGCTTATATTATTATCGACTTCATCGTTGGTAATATACTAAATCTTTATATATTTTACAAGAGTATTTGGCTAAAAGATTATACACGTTTATTAGAAAGTAAACTAGTAATAATTCGATGACTTTTAATAAAAAATAATTTCAAGTCAAAAAAGTAAACCATGCATGAAACGCTGCGTCTAGTTTGCTTTTACTAGTTTCAATGTTATATTTTATTTATTTAATTATGGTTTTTGATAGTCATGCCTCATGCCCTGCTATGTAGAAAGTATTATTTTATTTTATTTTTAACAAAATACATTTGAATACTTTGGGGGCATGCATTCTAAATTCTAATGCTTGGCTACTCCACATTTACAAAAGAAAGTAAACAAGGTGAGAAAGAAAAAGGAAAATAATAATTATTTCAATTTTAAAGAACACAGTGATAAAGTTTATGTGGTGTGGGTGGCAAAACAAACTCATAATGAGCCCCTCAATGACAAGATCTTTGACAAAATGGGACCAATTATTATTGTTTTCCAGTCAATTTTGGGATCTACTAGCACCTGGTCAATCAAATGTTTGATTTTCCCACAACATTGATTCAAGCTCCACTATCCTGAAAAAAAAAAAACAAAAAACAACCCCATTTTCAAGTCTCTTTTAATACCCTTGAAAAAAATTTGGATTTAGGGTGGTTTAACTTCGAAAATCTTGATTTCTCAAGATTTTATTTTTGATATGAGTTTATGACTATCTAAAACGAGATATTTTATTTTAAAGAAGCCACATTCTTGAAGCTCATCATTCACATCAGATGTCTCAATATATCCTAATGAGGCCTAACATCCATATTAACGATGATTATCTGTATATTTTTTATTAAGAACGACTCTGATACTATTGAAGCGAACAACCAAAACACTTCTTGCTAACCCTTTTTTAAAGCTCGACACTCATATCTTTCCTAAGTGGCATAAGGTGCCACACATAAAATCTTTCACTATTTGAAAGTAAATTGAGTGAAATTTAACAAATCATTTCATTATTGAGCCTAAAGTCAGCAATCCCAACAAGTTATGATAGAGGCAGATTATAAAAATAAAAGAAGCCACAAGCCACAATTGTTTAATTTTGGAGCCAAAAAGCACATGGAATTGTAGTAACATATAGCTTTCTTTATTTTCCATCAAATTTTCAATGCCACATGTAAACATCTGATCAAAGAGTGTAATTGGGGAATTAATAATTAAACAATTGCATTACTTGCTGCCTAACAAGAATCGCATAGGCAGGTAAATTAGGTGAAGCAATCATTATATTAAAAAGGAAAAAAAAAAAAAAAAGGAATAAACAATCTTTGAATATCCACCGTTTATAGGACAATTCAATTAGGTATTAATTATTTGTGGTCAAATTAAACCATGGAATTAATTAAATTGAACGGCCAAGATCTTCAACTAAATTTGTTTGGTGATACAATGACCTTTGGATTTGAAATTTGTGAACCCACATGGGGTATGCTTTCGATACCGTCGGGAGTAGAAAAAGAGAATGAATGTCTTTCGGTTGGTAAATTAAAAGAAAAAGAGGAGAGGGGAAGCAACTATAATTTCAAATCTATTGAAACAACAAAAGGCATTAAATTCAAACCAAAAGGGCCCCAAATTGGTAGAATTTAGGCTTATTTTTGTCCCCAAAATAGCATCTTAATTCCCAAATTTTGGATCATATTTGGCTTAAAGTAGGGTTAAATGGACCGGATTTTGAAAAATTCAATCATATTTTAAGTATTTTTTATTTAAGTTCGGGTCTGAAAAGACACACTAATAGTATCAATTCAAAGTTAAATAAACTGGATTTATTTTAATATTTTAAAAATATTAACAAATAACACTTGAATTTATAAATAAATTTTTAAAAGACCGACTCATTTACCTAACCCTAATCAAAAGTCTACACACTCCCTTATATAGAAGCATGAAATATTGAGTGAAAGACTCAATAATTAGGAAATTTTTATATGGGTTTCAAAATGCAAATATAAGATTGCAAGAAAATCACCCACTAAAAAGAAATATGAAATGATTGCTTGTGTCAATTTTTATTTTATTTTTTTTACCCTCTCATGGTTCAAGGTTATAACTTATTTGAGATAATTATAAATTCACACTTTTTTTTTTGAAAGAAATTGATAATTCAAACTTGAGTATAATCAATCATACTTGGCTTAACATCTAATATAAATACGTAGTGATAAGTCGATGGTAGTAATTTAGTGTAATATATTACCATTCTCTTTTCTTTTAAAAATATCATTAAATTTTTCTTGATTCCATAAAAATACTTAATGAAAAATAATATTTGTACAAATGAAAGATAAAAAGAGTAACAAAAATCAATCACAAAATATAACTACTATGCGTTAAAATTATTTTTTAGCTTCAGATACCGCTACTTAATGATTAAATTTTATCACCTTTTTATTTTACCTTTATATAAATATCACTACTCATATTTAATAAGATAAAATTGTAAACCTATATGATTACAATTAAAAAATTTAATTAAATTAGCGCGTAAAAGTTGAGAGACAAAATTTATCCATCTTCAACTTTTTGTTGTTAGAAAGTTCAAACATTGAACTATTTATTTGAAGAATTAGCCGTCAAAAAAGTTAAGCTTGAGAAATATCCAACTATTCTTCACCTAAATTTTGTGACCAAATCAATATTATATATCTCAACAACTCCTTTATTTGAATATATAGCCACTATTTTATCTCAATCTTCAACAAATTAAAGCCTGTTTTCACATTTCCAGTTCCATATAAGAATTTTTTTTTTTTTTTTTTTTTAGAATCATTGGAAATGCCGTCATCAAATCATCCCTTCCGAACTTAAGCGGAACATGTAAAACATCTGATCTGACTGTCACAGGCTCTTACAAACACACTCAATGTATTCAAACTCAGGATGTCAATATCAAATCTCGAACCCTACACCATCAAACCACGCCCATTTGGGGATACGATATAAGAAAGATGCGTTTACCCAACTATTTGGAGTAAGTTGCTTTCTATATTCCAAGAAAATTAGGTTGTAAATGTTGTGGATTTGAATATTTAGGTATTATCATGCATATAATTATTATAAAATAGGAATGGTTATTATAATAGTGAAGAGTATTTAAAAAAAAAACTAAATTGTGTTAATGGGTATTTTAACTAGTATCTCAATCTATTCTCGAAAGATTTTTCAATTGATTAGGTTTTTTGTCGTCAAAAAATTTACAAGTCATGAAATTTGACCGTCCAAAATGTTTTAAATATTTAAAATAGAGATTTAATAGTTAGATAGTATTGGAGACTTGTAGGCCATGAAAAAATGAAATTACAGGAATTAAATAATTTACAAGTAGTTTATTTATTTATTATTATTTTTGTGAGCACATGACAACCAAAAACTAATTATTAAATTACACATAAATTTGTATTATATAACCAAGCTTTTTTATGATAGTTGTTATATTTGTTATATTTTTTTATTGAAAAATTATTATACTTTCCTTCTTTTTACGGACATCTCAAATAACAATATCAAATGGGACATTCATTGATTATTATTGTTTCATTTGTTGCTAAAACTAATTGTTATAAATTTTATCATTTGCTTGACACCAAT
Organism: Zanthoxylum bungeanum; assembly: GCA_019454045.1. Classification (NCBI taxonomy): domain Eukaryota; kingdom Viridiplantae; phylum Streptophyta; class Magnoliopsida; order Sapindales; family Rutaceae; genus Zanthoxylum; species Zanthoxylum bungeanum. The sequence continues at coordinate 21,304 of SKCR01036389.1, forward strand.
GGGCTATTGACTGATTTTCAAATAGTTTTAAATAATTTATTATTTAGATTCAAATCTTGAAATATAAGTGTTAGGAAATATAATCTCTAATATATATACATATTTGTCCTCTTAGGATCTAATCAAACATGTATTACTAGTACTAGATTTATTTACAAACTAATTGAAATAAACCTAAGTTAATCACAACACAATTGCATTCACAACGCAATTGCATACATTTCTTCTTGTAGAGATACTCTTAATCAAATTTAATTGATTGCTTAACTCAATAAGCAAATGATCTTATTTATAGGAGAGAAACCAAGTCACTATGTAATCACATGCATTGACTACTATTAACCACATTATTAGGATGCATAGTGACTTTCTCTAATCCTTCCAAAAATGTTACCATCATGGGTGTACCATATGTTTCCCACTTAACATTTTACTAATTGTTGTTACTTAACAACTCTTGTTGTTACCTAATAATTTCCAACATGAAATTATTACTAATTGTTGTTATTTAACAACACCAAATAATTCCCAATTAACAACAATTTCCAATATCTCAAACTCACACATGATGGGATCAATAATTTTTATTATCTCTACAAGAATAATTTGTACTTTGCAATTGTGTCGTGCGACCAGCATACTTCGAGAGCTCATTTGCTATACATCTGTTAGGAATATATAGCCGCTCGAAAAATGGATAGAACCATAGTGGATTATGTATGCAATATCCTCGATCACTTATCATATTAAATCTCTCTCGATCTCTTTTCGAATGTAATATTTTTTTGTATTCACAATCATGTTTGATCACATAGAACAACATAATTGGTCGACCAGTGAATACAAGCTAATGTGATAACTTATATAATGATCTTTCTCCTCTCGAATCTCTCAACTTTGACTCAATTCGCTTTTCCAGAGATGTCATTTCGGATCGAATCTCTCATGATCCTTCAGTAACACTCCAAGATAGCGATCATCAAATCTAAGTTTTAAGAAGCAGACAAAAGTCTAAAGGGTATAATGTGAAATTGAAATAATCTCAAGGGTCTCACACAACATCAAGACTGAGATATTTACTTGTATTACCCTCAATAGTCGTAAATGTACACATGGTATGAAAAACATGTGCTACAGTATTTTCTTATTTCCCATGGAGCGTATATCTCATAAAATACCGTAGCGATTATAGTTCAGACAAATACAATGTCTAACTCATATTTGACATTAACACAAGTAAGGTGAAACGAACTTATTCACCTTAGGTCATATCACAGAGAAAATGATCTCATAACGACATTACATAATTTTCAAGCTTGAGCTCTCTAAATTATCACTCAGATAATTAGCTTAAAAATTTGTCTCATCTTCTATTAACACAAAGTAATGGAGGCGATTGCCCGTGTGAGAGGGCCAATCATTCACTTGTTCGACATACTTCTCATACTAACGAATAGTACATTTGTTTAAAACATGTATTAACATTTAAGCATTGAATACAAACATCAATGAGTATTAACATTAGTAAACATTATTTGGGAAAAATACATATCATAATATGTAAGTACATTAACATCTACGCAATCCCTGAGTTTTTACATGTCTAACAAAGACATCTCTAGGAACAGGCTTGGTCAATGGATCTGCTACCATTTCTTGCGTAGAAATGTACTTCATGTTTACCTCTTCTCGTGCAACTATGTCTTTCATAAAGTTATATTTGGTATCTATGTGTTTAGTTTTACAATGAAATTTTGGGTCTTTTGTGTAGGCTATCACTGCTTCACTATCACAGTTAATTAATACCGGACCAGAAGCTTCATTTGATATACCCAAATGATCCAAGAACCTTTTCAACCATGCAGCCTCTTGTACTATCGATGAAAAAGCCACAAATTTAGCCTTCATTGTCGATAAATCTATACAAGATTATTTCTTACTGCTCCATGAAATGACACCATTGTTTAGTAAAAAACACAACCGGAGGTAGATTTCTTTCATCTAAATCTCCTCCCCAATCAGCATCGGTATAGCCTCGCAATTGCAGATCATTTCCTTGATAGCACAATGAGTAATTGGTTGTCCATTTCAGATACTTAAATATTCTTTTAACTGGTTTCCAATGTGCTAGTCTTGGATTGGATTGGTATCTACTTACCATTCCAACAGCGAGACAGATATCAGGTCTTGTACACAACATTGCGTACATTAAACTTCCAACTACATTTGTTCATTTTCCTGTGGAGTTTCAGGACACAATCTACGACTCAAAGCTTAAGTTCTTGTGATAGGAGTATCAATGGGTTTACAAGTATGCTTGAAAGCGTTCAATAATTTTCTTTATATATGACTCATGTGAAAGAGATAATAAATTCTTTGAACGATTTCTTGAGATATTGACCCCAAGAATATATGCAGCTTCATCTATATCTTTCATCTCGAAATTAGATGGTAATCATTCTTTAATGTGTTTTACAAAATCCTTATCATTTCCAGCTATAAGTATATCATCCACAGACAATGATAAGATAATGAACTTATCTTTATCTCTCTTGGTGTACACACAATGATCCTCATTTATCATTGTGAAATCATTCGAAATTATTGTATTTTGGAATCGTATATACCATTGTCTATACGATTGCTTGAGACCATATATAGACTTAAAATATCTACATACTTTCTCCTTTTCATTTTCTTTTATGAAACCTACTGGTTGTTCCATGTAGATTTCTTCATCAAGTTCTCCATTGAGAAAAGCAGTCTTTACATCCATTTGATGTAATTCAAGATCCATACTTGCTACTATAGCTAGAATCAAGCGAATTGAGGTAAACCTTACAACATGTGAAAAAGTCTCTTCGTAGTCAATTCCTTCCTATTGCATATACCCTTTTGCTACAAGCCGTTCTTTATATCTTTCGATATTACCATCGACATTGTAGATGAGGTACACAAGTAGACGACGTTGTCCGGGCTCGCGGCCCGGTCGGGAGTATGGAATAGCCCGTTATGGACTAAACCAAAGAAATAAAATGGAGTCGCCACCCATTATGATCTGGGAAATGATTTAAGGCCGCACTCACCCCTCGCGAGGGAATACCTCAAACTGTTGGGTTCAGAATGGTCCCTTACTTATGCCAATTGTATTGAGAAGATTTAAGCAATAATATAACCAGATCTTATGTAACACATGCGAGATAATATAATCAACACACAAGATTGCACACTCATAATCGTAAATAAAAAATGAAGGAAAAATGCATAATTCATAAAAGTATTAAATGATGAAGCGCAATAGTGTAACTAATAACAACTATAAAGGCATTAATAATAAAAGCGAGCACACAATCTCATGAATGTATCAAATAAATAAATACGAAAATATAATAATTAAATGCGGTAAAAGCGTCAATAATGAAATGATATGGTTAATTATGTAATGCGAAAGAAATGACTTAAATAAGCAAACATGCACGAAATACGAGGAAAAAAAGTCTACCCACTGCATGCACGTTCGTGGAGCATTTGATAACGTGTTTGAATGATAATGAGACAGAATGTTTGCGTTCATATAGCGTTTGGGAACGCGTTCGAATGAGACAATACCTGATGCATGGTTAAATAGAGTGCATGCACGTTCGAATAACGTTTGTAAACAAGTTCAAACGAGATAAGACCTGATGCATGATAAAATAGAATGCATGCGCATTCGAGTAGCGTTTGTAAACACGTTCGAACAGACGAAGGCGGAATGCACACATTCGTGTAGCGTCTGGAAACACATTCGAACAAAAATGAGACAGAATGTGCACGTTCATATAGCGTCCGGAAACACGTTCGAACGGACTGGGACAGAATGCATGCGTTCGTGTAGCGTTTGATAACGCGTTCGAATGAGGTTACTAAAATGGTACTTAAAATGACATGAACATGTGTGTGAGTACTTCTCAAGCGATACGTGAAGTTGTATCCCAAGTACAAACCGCACTACCGTCCATTCGGATTCGGTTACAAAATTTATGTGTTGGTTTTCATCCGATATACCACAAAAAGCGACACTCAAGCATTGATGCAACATGAATGCAAAGTGAAGAATGAAAGCATAACAACCAAGGAAGGTAAATAACAAGACAATAAAAGAGATGCGACCAAGACCAACATCTATATGGGACTTCGTATGCCCGACTGAACGTATTTCACATTCATTCAAGCATACTTCGTCCGGCGCGACAAAACATCATAGTAAAAGTAGCCTTTAGGTATTTCCCTCGAATAGATGACCTTTACCCCACATGATTAGCCCATGCGCATAAAGCAACAATGCATGAATAAACAAAGTAATGATATGAGACCTTGCATGCCCGATTGAACATATTTCACGTTCAATCAAACGTACTTCGTCTGGCGCGGTAAAACATAGTGGTAAAGGTAATCTTTAGACATTTCCCTCGAATATAGGACCTTTACCCCACATAATTAGCCCATGCGCACTAGATTACAATACATAAACGAAGAAACAATGCATAAAAAATAAATAGAGGAACAATAAACATAAATTTAAATCATAAAATGTAACATGTCCTCTGAAGTTTCTCAAGCGGTAGTGGAGTAATATCCCAAGTACAGACCGCACTACCAATCATTCGGATTCGGCTATGAAATTTACGTCTGGGTTTCCATCCGATATACCGCAAGAGATAGCACGCAATCATTAACAGAATACGAATAAAAATTGACGTGAAATATAACGATGCATGTGAGGGGATAATATTAGATAACTGAAAAGATCAACAATAAACTACAATGCGAAATAATAAAGGAAAATCAATAAATGGAAAATGACCAAAAGTAAATGTGGGACCTCGCATGCTCGGTTGGACGTATTCCACATCCAACCAAGCATGTCGTGTCCGAGATAATAAAATGAATATTAAAGAGAGGGCCTTCAGGTCTTACCTTTTAAATTCCTCATCGGAAGTGCGTTACGTTGTCGTCGGAATGGTTGATGCTCTGTAACTTTTCTGGTTCAATATTTTCCTTTGCTGTTTCGATGTTTTCACTACTGTTTTCTTTACTATTTTTTTGCTGCTGTTTGCGTGTCTATTTTGGATGGTTGTTTTTTAACTCAGTTTTGGGGTGATTTTTGGGACTGTTTTCAGTGATTTGGGTCACGGTTTCAGGGTTATTTTTGTTACTGGTCCTGCAGTTTATGTGAGTCACGGCTTTAGGTTTCTTTATTTAGTGTTGTTGGTCTGTCTGTTCCTTGTTTTAATCTCACATTAATGGCTATTTGTTGTTTTTGTGAGGATGGTGTCTCGGCTTGGCTTTGTTTTTGCGTGAGTGGTTATTGGTTAGTCGGTGGAGGCTATTTCGTGATTGAAGGGGTGTTCGTTTAGTCGGCTTTGTTGTTATTTGTTTGTGGAGGGCTGGTGATGGTGGCTTCTAATTTCGGCGATGGTGAATCCTGTTTTGGTGGCTTTGATATTTCGGTGATGATGGTTTCTGGTGACTTGTTTCGAGTTTTGTGTTTTTTTGTGAGAATGCGGGGGAGAATGTAGTGAATATGGAGGGAGCCGAGAGATCTTTAGGGTTTTTTGTGTTTTCTTTATATAATAGTGCATCTTAGGGTTTTCTTGCATTAGATTTCAAAAGGAAGCAAATCACAATTAAGGAGATATATTTAATTAAATTATTTAGGGAAATAAATTTGTGTAATTTTGGTGGGGGATATTTTTAATTTGGAAGGTGATTGGGTTTGATTGGATTTAAATTTTTGGTAATTAGGAAGGTGATTTATTTAGATTAGGAAGGTGATTTGTTTGGATTTAATTTAATTTAGACATATGTTTAATGTGTTGTATATTTTTGGATGGGATTTGGTGGGCCTTAGGCGTGTAGCTTGGTTCTTTAGTGGGCTTGGGCGTGTGGCTTGTGGGGATTTTGGGTTGAGGCTAACATTAAAACGGAAACATAGATGATCTTTCGAACGCGTTTCCAGATGCTACACGAACGCCCACAATCTGTTTACCGTTCGAACGTGTTTCCGAATGCTGGACGAACGTACATGCAGTGAACATACGAATTAAATCTGATGACGTACTTATTTTTGACTTTTCCCTTCCGACGTTCTTTTTCCCGCAACTTTCGTAACTTATCGGGTAGTGCCTCTAAACGAGGCTCATCATCGGACTTTCATGTAAAAATACAAGTGTTTACAGGCATGACGCTTTTTTTTAAGAACTCATTTGTTCTTGACCGCTTTGCGTCCTTTGGGTAGATCAACCAATTCCCAAACTTGGTTGGACCTCATTGACTCCATTTCTTCTTCCATTGCTTTGATCCATTTTTCCTTAGCAAGACACTGAAAAGCCTTTCTTATGTTTCTAGGTTCTTCATCATCTTGAGGTAGAATCATAAAGGTTTCTCTTTCGATATCGAAACGACGTTGAGGAATGCCTATCTGATTACTACGTCGCAATTGGGATTCTCGTGGTGGAACTGATTCCTCACTTTCTATATTATTCTCATTTGAATCGTGCACATTACATCCACTTGGAATATATACATCAATCCCACTCGGATCACTTAAATGAGACTTATGTGAAACTAATTCATCATTTTGAGATTTATATGAAACAGATTCATCATGTTTTCTCAAATCACTCACACTTGAATTAGGTAAACCTAAGTGTTCACCAATCATGTGATCCATGTCATCATGAGTTTCATATAGAGATAAATCTTGACCTATCTCTCTGCGTTTAGGAAAATCATTTTCTAAAAATGTGATATCTCGTGATTCAAATTCTGCCACGCCTCTATTTTCATGTTCACCTATGCAAACATACCCTTTTGATTGTTCAGAATATCTTATGAAGATACTATTTTTCCTCTTGGGCCTAACTTTCCATGTTCGTGAGAACGCACATGAACATAGGCAGCACAACCCCAAGATTTTAGAAAGTGAATATCTGGTTTACGACCTGTCCATAACTCATATGGTGTGGTGGACACAGATTTTGATGGCACTCAGTTAAGTACATATGTGGTAGTTAATAATGCATCACCCCAATATGTTATAGGCAAATTTGCTTGTGCCATCATAGACCTAACCATTTCAAGAAGAGTTCTATTTCTTCTTTCCGCAACACCATTTTGTTGAGGATTAGCAGTAGTCAACTGACGATTAATTCTTTTTTCATCACATAATTTTCTGAACTGATCTGATAAGTACTCACGACCACGGTCAGTGCGTAGTGCTTTAATTTTCTTGTCCAATTTATTTTTTGTTAAATTCATAAATTTCTTGAAACATTCTAATGCTTCAGATTTATGAGCAATCAAATAGACATAACTAAAACGTGTAAAATCATCTATGAATGTGATGAAATAGATGCTTCATACGTTGCCCTGATTTATTGGATCACAGATATCTGAATGGATTAATTGTAAAGGAAATTCTGCTCTAGTCCCTTTTCCAAATGATTTTCTCGCAGTTTTTCCAACCAAGCAATATTCACAGGTTGACAATTCTACATTCTTAATATTTCCCAGAAAGCCTTCTTTGGCTAATTTGCTCATTCTTTGCTGGCCAATGTGGCCAAGTCTAGCATGCCACATAATTACATCACTATCATTACTGACAGATGAAGTAACAAACGAAAAACTTGAATTGTGATTGAAACATTCAACATTCAATACAATAAAACCATCAAGAAAATAACCAGAACATAGTGTAATGTACTTAAGTACAAATCAACACCAAATTTATGGAAGTTCAAATTGAAACCTAAATTAACCAAAACCAACACAGAAACTAAATTTCGACTAATTTATAGAGCAAACAATACATTATGTAGTAGTAATATTTTTCCACCATGCATGACTAACTTGCATGTTCCCACTCCTTTGACTTAGACCCGTGAGTTGTTGCCAACATATATCCACTTCACCCTTAGGTGAAATCGTCGAAATTTCACGAAGGCATCTCTATCATTCGCTACATGGTCTGTGGCTCCTTAGTCTACAGTCCACAAAGGATTAGATTCAGTTATAAAGATTGAACTCGAAACACATATTTCATTTAAATATGCACGAAAGGTATTCACCTTTTTAGGCTCAGTGCAGTCACGAGCAAAATGACATTTCTTACCACAGTTAAAACATTTAACCTTTGCCATGTTTAACCTTTGGTAGGACGTTTTCCTTTCCTATGTTGATTAGTTTGTTGTTTCTTCTCTGGCTTGGGATAATTTTATTCTTTTCCGAACTGGAACCCACCACAATGAAATTTTTTTTCTTTTTAAAACCCTCAGGTTTGCTAGTTTCTATCATATACACTTCAGTATTTGACTTAGCGGCCGCAAGTCGGTCACTTTCTAATTCAAGGTGACGTTTAGCATCATCAAAGGTTTTGATGCTCTCATTGTGGGTCAAATGCATCTTCATATGCTCCCAACTATTTGGAAGAGAACGAATGACCGCTTGGACTTTCTGTTCATCTGTAAGAACATGACCAGTATCTGCTAGTTCAGTAATCATGTTTGACATTTGCCTCAAGTGTTTTGACATAGTGAATTCATGATGTTTCTTGTATGTGTCAAACTTGATTTTCAGTGACCTGAGTTCGGTTATTGAGGTACTACTAAACTTTTCAGCTAGCGTGGAGTATATGTCATTAGCCATGTCATATTTCATGAACTCTTTCATTAGGTCATTATCCATACTGCTTAGCAACGTAATACGGTCAATGAAATTTTTTTTCTTCTAGGCTTCATAAGCCTCTCGGTCTCGCCTGTGTTGGGCCGTAGTGCCCTGTTCAGGTTCATCCATGCTTATTTTCAAAGTTTCAAGAACCTCTTGTTCTTCTAGTACATATTGGATTTTCATGCTCCAAATTTCATAATTATCGCCATTCAGTTTCTCACCCTTGTTGAGTTCATCAATAATGTTCTTTGTTTCGAAAGCCATATTAAAAAACACGAAGTTTCTACAGACATTCATGCACAATTGTTAATACTTTTGTCTTATTTTATCATGAAATGAATTATGTTTAATAAAATTTTTCAATGGGGTTAGAGTTAAAAGGCCACTATGTGTCCAATCATCATCCAATTACCCAATGTAAAAATATTATCAACATAATCAATCATGTAAAATTATTTTCTAAAAAATTACATAAATTCTTAGAATATTTTAATCATATGACAATTAATATACATGAAAATCATTGATTTAATTACATAAATTAAATTCAACATAAAACATCCATACATATAAATATAATATTTACATGCCGTGAAATAACAAATAATTACACACATAAACATTAACATAGTTTTATCATGGAAAAAAAAACTAATATCTAACACTTAGAACTTTTTCGGTTCTAGAGTTTCAACGAATAAATGTCTTAGGATAAGAATCCTTAAATTCTTGTGGTAACTCGTAATTGATCTTGGACACCATAAGAAACCTATAGCAAATTTATGATCCTTGCAATGTTTCCGGGACATCAAAGGAAAAATAGTATTATTTGCCTTATACTGGAGATACTCAATTGCTAACCTCTCAATGGCTATGTTATACTGAACACACAGTTCTTCTGTATGAGTTACTAATTTCCAAATATCAGTAAGACGTTTTTGCCATATTTCCGAGAGAGTATTTTGTAGCATTCTGAGTCTATTCGGTTGTCCTATCCAATTATCTTCCCATATAGATTCTTGTAACATGTTATTAAAAGTGACGATATGCGAAATCATATCATCACCTTCTCTCATCCGATATTTATCCAGATCCAATAACATGTCTTTCAATTTTTCACTGTGCGCGGATGTCATAACCCTTTTTGCAGTTTTTTGTCTAATCGACATGATTTTTCTGCAACAAATACAAAGAAAAATCAATATAATGAAACACAAAGTTACATTGACTAAAATAAACATCACAAAGATATTCATTTACATAAACACAAAGTTTCTATGATAAAAAAAAAATTTATCATGGTCAATTAGAACAATATGTAAAAAAGATTAGACATTTAATCATGACGGATCAGAATTACCGAAGTAAATCGATACATACATGACCAACACGGACAACATCGATATCCACGTGCCATACACGTGCCACAGGAGATCCTCACGCGTTTCCACGGGCTTCCACTCTCCCTCACGTGCTCTCAAGTGCCGGCCAGTCTCGACCGAGTCACATCCGCGGACGACATATCGTCCATGTGTTCTGAGGCCATATGATATGTCGTTTAGATCTTAAACTGTCAGCCAACTTGTCGGTTGAAATATTATGGACGACATATCGTCCTTCTCGGTGTTATGCGTATGATTTTTCGTACATATACCAGATGACATGTCATCTACAAAAGAAGGAACATGTACGACTTGTCATACAGATTTCGGACGACTTGTCGTCCTCTTCTCTAAATAGCGGATGACATGTAGTACATATATTCAGGGAGTGTTTTTCTGGGTGACAGATTTATCTAACCAACTTCTAGGGTCCATATCTTTCTCAATTTTAATCCAAATTAAGCAAATGATATACCAAATTGAAGATCTCATGTCCTAGTTTTCAAAACATATTTTAACATAAAATTATCAATTTCCTATAGAGAGCTATTACAGCTCAAATTTGGAAGAAAATTATTTTTGTAAAAAATAAAAAACAAAAGCATTTTCTTAATTTTCCATGCATGTTCATGCAATTTTTGTGTAATCTAACTAGAATACTTGCGTTTAAGCTCCTGATACCAATGTTAGGAAACATAATCCCTAATATATATACATATTTATCCTATTAGGATCTAACCAAACATGTATTACTAGTCCTAGATTTATTTACAAACTAATTGAAATAAACCTAAATTAATCACAACACAATTGCATACATTTCTTCTTGTAGAGATACTCTTAATCAAATTTAATTGATTGCTTAACTCAATAAGTAAATGGTCTTATTATAGGAGGGAAACCAAGTCACTATGTAATCACATGCATTGATTACTATTAATCACATTATTAGGATGCATAATAACTTTCTCTAACCCTTTCAAAAATGTTACCATCATGGGTGTACCATATGTTCCCCACTTAACATTTTACTAATTGTTGTTACTTAACAACTCATGTTGTTACTTATTTATTTGATTAACAACTCTTGTTGTTACTTAATAATTTATGTAGACGCTGATTTTCACCGAGGCTTATAATTGAGATTTCATAAGGGGGCACTGGCGATCCTGCAAAACAAAGGAAAATAGGGTGAGTGTGGAGATACTATCCACCAGTGTGGTGGATGCTGATGGCGCTCCGACGCCCAAGTCAGTAGATGAGCAAGGGGAGAGGTAGATAAGAGGTCAAGGTTTGGTGTTACCTTGGACTCTATTAAATGCCGTAAGGGCAGTAGGTGGGAGGTGCTGGGATCTGATGAGTGAACAAACTTAAGCTAGGATTGGGAGAGGTAGAGATCCAAAAAAAAGGACCCCTCTTTTGGAGGCTCGTCATCCTTTTATACTTCTTCCCAGTATCATGCACTTTTACTCCCCTTTTAATTACTCGTCCGTTACCTGAAGCTTTAATGCCTCTTAATGCCTCTATTTGCCCGTTGAAGGTCGGTTCGAGCGAATCATTAAGCGATGTTTAAAAGCTCGGGCGTTACGTGGATTGGCCATTTGTATGGCCAACCAATTATGGGAGTCGGTGTTCATTGGGCCTGGGCTTACATTGTGTCTCTGGGGTTCGATCAGGAGAACTCTGGGGTGCGTACTACATTGGGCCCGAATGAGAATAACGAAACTACCCCTGGACCAAATTTGGCCCATACAGTTTGTCCCTTACTCTCTAAGTCAAGGAGTCATTGTCTTGGAGAGTACTTGACGCGTGAGTCTCCTGGGACAAGGTCACAGTATATAGGCGTACTAGAGTGTTGACACTGTGCTCTTTGATTGCACCAAATGAACGTTATCATCTTTATAGTACGAGAACCACTGGGGAGGTTTCCTGTCGACCAAGCTAAACGGTGATCGTGATATTGGATTCGATTCTACTAGAGCTGTTGGGGGAATTCTCAGTCGTCCGAGCCAGATGATGGTCGGGATAATGAACTCGACTCTACTAGAGCCATTGGGGAAGTACCCAATCAATTGGACCAGACGAAGGTCAGATTTTAAGTCACACGACATGTGTGTTCTATATCTACAACTTGACTCGTCACGAGTCCATGAGGGATGTCCCCGGTCGACTGGACTTGATAATACCAGGAAGTTATAAGTTATATGACATGTGTAACCCATGTCTGCAACTTGACTCGACGTGAGTCCGTGGGGAGATTTCCCCGATAGACTGAACCAGATAAAGATTCAGGATATGTCATTTGACATGGGTAATCTATGTATACAACTTGACTCGACGTGAGTCCATGGGGGATGTCCCCGGTCGACTGGTCTTGATGAAGCCCGGAAGTTATACACTCGTTCGGTATCAGAGAGGGACCAAAAATGGGGCTACGTGTCGATTGGTCCAGATGAAGGTCGATGATCCATACTCGGCTCCTTTACGAGCCAACTGGGAGGCGGTCTCGTCAACCAGCCTTGGCGAGGCCGGGAAGTCGTTCACTCGCCTAGCATAAAATGAGAACCAATACGAGGCTACACATCGACTGGACCAGATGAAGGTCAATGATCTAAACTCGGCCCCTTTTTGAGCCAATTGGGAGGCGGTCCCGTCGGCTGGACCTAAGTGTACGACTTGTCTGTTCCTGGCCAGGGTTTTTCCTGATCAGTTATTTTGAATGGGCCTAGTAAGCCCAGTCGACCATGCTTCTATCGGGGGTTAATTTCTTGTTCTCCTCGATTTCCCCACCTACCATTAATGTGGTGATACCTTCGAGGATCTTTTTGGCAGGAAATCGAGGGATCACTATGTGAAGGGTATAAAATGCCGTGAGGGGCCTCATTCATTTCATTCAAATTATTTCTCTCACGGGTCGCCAGTTTGAAGGGCACTCCTCGCTATTTTAAGGTATTCTTCTCTCACTTCTTCAAGTTCTTTGAATCTTCAAGTTGTTCTTAAGGATATTCAAGTTGTTCTTCGCTGGATTTAAGACTTCAATCCGTACTAGCCCTAGCAGAAATTTAGATTGTGTTTGTACGTAGCCTAGGTTTGATCTTCTGCCAAGCTGGTTTTAGGTTGATTCGTTGTTTGTAGATTGAAACAAAAATATCGTCTGAAGCTTTCTCAAGTATAGATGATTCATCCATGGAAATGTACGAAGGCTCTTCTTTACAAATGACTCTCCCTTTTGATGAATCTGGAGAAGGAACTTTGAAAGAATGGGGAGATGAAGAACTGACTGTCGCGTCGGTAGAATTTCCTCGCGGTATACCCAAAGATGTGCCGCCATTACGTATTGTTCCCTCCGAGTCGGGTGTACCCAGCACGAGCGACCAACAAATCTCTTGACCAAAAATCCTCAGAGTCGAGTTACCGAGCAATTAATGAGGGAATTTAAAATAAAGTACAGGTTTCCCGAGTCGGTTCGAGTTAGGTTGCCTTTGTCGCACAAACGAATCGACTACAGGATTCTCGGTTGGATCAGATTCTATGAGCGTCCTTTCGCTGATGGGCTTAGATTCTCAATTCCGAGGCTCGTGTGGGAAGTGCTGGATAACTATAGAATAGCCCCTTCACAACTTATGCTTAACACATGGAGGGACGAATTAGGGATTAGATTTGGGGTGAGGGATTTGCTCTACACTTATTTTATGAAGAAGCATGTGGTTAAGAATGGAACATACCACTTGTTTCTTCGACAGAAAATGGAACACCTAATTTCCGGATTGACTTCTAATGATAGAGTGGGGTGGCAGAAAACATACTTTTTTGTTAAAGGAGAGGGAGTGTTTGGGTCGACTGGGGCTGGTAGAATTCCTGAGTATTGGGAAGATAACGAGTGAGTGTAGATCATATTGTCTCCTCTGATATTGACTTAACATATCTCTAATGTTCTCATGTTTTTCGTTTCGCAGGTTCCAACTTCAACCGAAGCCTCGACGTGACACCATGGTTCATAGCGAACACAAACTATATTCTAAGTCTTACTCCATCAGAAATGAATTGGAGGGTGGAGTTGGCTGAGAGGAGGTTAAGGCTGACACCATTGTGGAAGGAAGTTTACGGACCTGAAGGTATCCCCTTGCCCCTGACCAAAAATATTCTGACAATCATACTCATCATCTGGGCGATTCTGGTCTTCCACGGAGGGAGTTTATTTTTACGGATTCTAACCCCGGAGGAAATTTTGTGCGCAAGTGAAATGATGAGTCAATTCAAACTCCCATCAATTGAAGAGATGCTGGAGCGTATGAAGAAGAAGAAGACTGGATGGAAGGAAATTGATCATGTCCCCGAGTCCCAGCCTTCAAGAAAAGAAAGTCATGCTATAATGGCTTCCGAAACGACTCTCAAGGCGTCGACTGGGTCCGGCCAATCTGCAAAGAAGAGGAAGCAACTGCCTGACATCGAAGAAGTCCTGGAAAACGTTGTAATCAAAATCCCTAGGAGCACAACCGTCATGTCGGATCCCTCCTGTTTGTCACAGTTTACCGACGGGCTACTCCTAGAAGAAGATGAAAGTCGGATGCTAACTCTGGGGCCGTTGGAGTCCGCGAAGAGGGCTGTAGCAAGAAACTACGAGGTATGGGTTTTTTCTCGAACAAGGACTCTATAATGGAATTGTCTCTTAACTTGGCTTATTGGTGTGTATCAGACTCTGGAATACGCTATCTTTCAACAAAGATACATCGAGGCAAGCCTGAGGAAAGCCAGAAATCTGGAGAATTCGAACGCAGCCCTCAAAAAAGATTTGGCTGAAGCCAATGCCACTTCCGAGGAGTCCTGGAGAAGGATGCTTGAAGCCGAAAGTGAAGTCGCGGCCTTAAAAGCGAAGTTGGAGGCGACATCCTCCGAGTTAGGGGTGGCGAAGGGAAATTTCACGGAGCTGGAAAATCAGAAAATTGAGCTGCTAGACCGCCTGGAGGGAGTGGCGATGGAGGCCGTAATAAGAGATAGGAGCCAGCTTATGAAGGAATAATTGTCGGGGGAGCACAGCTCGTGGAACCCCAAGAAATTTATCATGTTGGGGGATAGATTGGAAGCTGGTCTCTCCTTGTCGGTAGAGGAAACCGAGGTCGAAGGATATCGAGAAGTAATCTCCAAGGAGGCGACCGAAGGGGCGACCGAAGGGTTGATTGTCGAGAGAACTGGGGAGGTCGAGATGGTTGATATCGAAGAAAGTGCAACTGAAACTCCAATGGTAGAATCGAGATTGGAGCCAGCGATGGAGGTGGGCCACCCTGCAATTCCAGTTGACTCAGCAGGGCTTGTTGAAAGGTGATGAGCGGAAAATATATCAATATTTACCGCCCTTTAACTTAATATTTTGTTTAGTTTCTCGAGTTTGATAAACGTTTTGATGTGTTTTAGTTTATTTTGCAGATAAAATAATATCGGGACTCAATGAAATCATTTAGGACGAAATGTGGGTCAATTAAGGGCAATTATTGGACTTGATATATTAATCATTTATTAGTGCAGTTTTGGAAATTTCAGTTTTGCAAATCTTTCGTATTTTGGGCATAACTTTTTACTCCGATATCGGATTGAGCTGATTCAAGTTCCAGATTAAATAAGACTCAAAGATCTACAACTTTGAAAGACAAAATATTTTCGAATTCTGAAGATTTCATGACCGAAATTTATGAACTATCCAGAAGTGTGTGGTGTGTAATTATTAAAGTCATTATCAATCATTTTCAAAGTAAAATATAAATTAATAAATAATTAATAAAAATTATCAAATCATCACCAAATAAGATAAGCAATTAGTGGAGCAATTATGGATTAGGTGGAGTAATTAGTGGAGAAATTAATAATGGATTTGGTGTAGAATTTGATGGATGATTTGATGGAGGCAAAATTTTGCCTATAAATACCAAGCCATTTCATTTGTAAAATTCATACTTTCTTCTTTGAAATTTCCTAATGAATAAATAAAATTTTGTATCTTGTTTATTTATTTATAGCTTTCAGTAATTAATTTCTGCTTTCGCACTTTCTTTTCTTTACTTTTAGTTTTTACTTTCCGTAATTTACGTTTACGCACAATCCTTACATTTCTTTACTTTTGCAGTTTTTTTATTTTTCAAGCAATGAGGAGGTAATTCTCCTTTGCTGGGGTGAAAGGTAAAGCTTTTATTATTGCTATTTAGATTAATCTCCCATAATTATAATATATTAACTATTTAAAATTTGACTTAACAAGGATACCGCTATATTGGCCGGTTGGTAATTCATTTTAATATGGTTAAACCTGACTAAATAAGGATACCGCCAGATTGGTCGGTTGGTAATTAAAGTTTCTTACCGCCTATATGGCAGGTTTATTTGGTTCCGCCTATATGGCTGGATTATGGACAATTATTGTTACCGCCCTAATGGCTGGTTGGACTTAATTTGACTTAATCAGGTTACCGCCTATATGGCTGGTTGGACTTAATTTGACACAAGTTTATATGTTATATTTATGAGAGATATCTAAATAGTAAATTGTAGAAGTTAATTCCTTTTTACCTTAGCATTTAATTTATTGTAATTTACTTTTCAGCTTTTATTTTACCGCAATTACTTTTCAGTATTTTAATTTTATGTCTTTTATTTCATTAGCCCTAGTTATGTGTCGTAACTAAGTTAGATATCTGGGGTTGTGATGAAATCCAATATCACCGATTTATAAGGGGTTAAATTATAGTTTGGGTAATATAAAGGTTTATTTATTGAGTCTTAATCCTAATGCTTTTTATTAACTGGCCATTAATAAAATTGAACTGGTAAACTTAAAATGAACTTGGAAAATGGATTTTAGGTTAAAAACCTTAGACTCAATAGCCCACGATCTTCCTTGAGGATAGATAACCCTTTAATAGATTTCCTTACAGGATATGAATATACCTGTCGGGCGGGGGTAGCCATAATTGGAACTTAATCTTAATGAATCTAGGTAATTTGGTTGACATAGACATATGGTTCAATTGGATTATACTAGGTATTTGTAATTGACCATCGGAAGAGGCGTTTACATAATTTAGTGTTCCAGGTTAATAAATCAAAATATTACCCAACAATAAGATAACCACTTCATCTTTTAAATAATATTGGAATAAATCACAACCCTGGATAGTTTTATAATTTGAATTTTCTTCAATCAACTTTCAAGCAATTTTATTTACTTGTTTTAAGTTTTAAGTCACCACTCAATCAAACAATCAATCTATTAGATACTTGTAAACATTTAACTCCATAAATTGATAACAAAAGGTTTTAAGTCCTCGTGGGATCGATACTTTTTATACTATTTGAACGATACGTGCGCTTGCGTTATACGCGTGTGTAAGCACCGATCAAAAGGCCAGAAGATTAATGTAACCCCCCCTTTCTGTAACGCATTTTGCTTCGGAATGTTGTTGTATTCAGAACTTCGTACAAACTAACATTTTGATTTGTGGACATAAGTTTCAGTTGTCGTTCAATTTAATATAAGTCTGTCATCTGGAGTCGCATTCGTTTACTGCTTCTATTGACTGACTTAAGGAAAAGAAACCATGTTATTAATATCAAAAGTGCACAAGTAAAAATTGAAACGAAACAAGAATCAAACAATCAGCGTGTCGATCGCTTTATTTCTTTAGGGCGACAATGATGTCTTGAGATCAACGATAAAACTTCTTGAGGTGGAGGGCATTCCAACTGTTTGGGACTCGACTTCCATCTTCCTTTTCCAATCTGTAAGCTCTGTGACCCACCACTTTCTTGATAATGTATGGGCCTTCCCAAGTGGGTCCTAGCTTTCCATCATTAGCTTCCTTCATATTCTGGAAGACTCGTCGAATGACCCAATCACCTTCCTTGAAGGTCTTGTATCTCACGTTCTTGTTGAAGTATTTACAAATCTTCTGTTGGCAGGCTGCAAGTCTCACAATTGCGTTTTCCCTTAATTCCTCAATGTTGTCGAGTGCCTCGGCCATAAGTTGTTGGTTCATCTCTTCACCGAACCACTGGTATCGAGGTGATGGTACCCCAACGTCAGTTGGAATGACGGCTTCAGTGCCAAAGGTCAAGGAAAAAAGGCGTTTCTCCAGTCGACGACCTGACTGTGTACGATACGCCCATAACACACCTGGGAATTCATCTACCCATGCTCCTTTCGCTTTCTCCAACCTTTTCTTCAACGTGTTCATCAGCGTCTTATTAGAAGACTCATCTTGCCCGTTCGCTTGTGGATAGCGTGGAGTGGAAAAACTAAGTCTGATCCCCCAAGTCTTGTAAAAATCCTGAAAACGATGACTGATGAATTGCAAACCATTATCCGTGACAATTTTTCTTGGTGTGTCGAAACGACAAATAATGTTCTTCCAGACGAATCTTTGCACCTCTCGATCTCTTATTCGGGCAAAAGCCTATGCTTCTATCCATTTGGAGTAGTAATCAGTTAAGACGAGAATGTACACTCGTTGCCCAGGGGCGGCTGGTAGCTTCCCAACAATATCCATTCCCCACTTCATGAATGGCCAGGGAGTCAGGGTAGGGTTGAGTTTTTCAGGAGGCAGTCGAGAGGCTGGCGCAAACCTTTGGCATTTTTCACAATTTTTGGCATAGGAAGCTGCGTCGGCTCACATAGTCGGCCAATAATACCCAGCTGTGTGGGCTCGACATGCAAGACTTCTACCTCCCGAGTGATTCCCACACTGCCCCTCATGCAACTCGGCCAAAACGTACCGAACCTTTTCAGGGGAAAGGCACTTGAGGTATGGCACTCCAACTGACCTTCTCAAAAGTTGATTGTCGCGTAGGACGAATCTCGTAGCCTGTTGCTTCACTCTTTGGTGTCAGTTTTGTCTGCTGACAGTGTTCCAGCATCCAGATATTCGACAAAGGGGGTCATCCACGACCTATTTTCCGTGATGTGAGAAACGGTGCTTGCTTCGGTCTTGACTATGGCTGGCCATTGCAGATATGCTACATGAATGGCTTGGATTTTTCCTTCCTGAAGAGTCGACCCGAGTGTTGCCAAAGCGTCTGCATGTGTATTCTGAGTCCTTGGGATTTGCGAAATCTCAAAGGATTCGAAAGCTGCTTGGACCTCTTTTACCTTGGATTAGTATGCCGCCATCTGAGCCCCTCTGGCCTGGTAAGTTCCTTGAAGTTGATTGACAATGAGTTGAGAGTCGGATGTCGCCTCCACTCTCTTTGCTCCCAATTCCTTGAGTAACTCTAGTCCGACCACCAGTGCTACATACTTAGCTTCATTGTTCGTAATTTGAAAGCCACATTTGAAAGCTTGTTGGATTAAGTTCCCTTCAAGTGTGGTAATTACTACCCCTAAACCAGAACCTCAACTGCTGGATGACCCGTCCACTGCTAATTTCCATACCGTAGCTGAGACGACAGTAAGCAATTCATTCTCCCCTTCTGTTCGCATGCCGGGACTAAAATCTGCCACAAAGTCTGCAAGTGCTTGGGATTTGATAGCCATTCGCGTCTGATACGTGATGTCGTATTCCCCGAGTTCAATGGCCCATTTGGTCATTCTCCCAGATAGCTCGGGTTTGTGAAGGATACATCGTAATGGATAAGTGGAGTAGACAGTGATTGGATGGCCTGGAAGTAAAGACAGAGTTTTCGTGCTGCCATGACCAAAGCTAAGACCAGTCGTTCCATTTGAGTATATCGAGTCTCCGAATCTAGCAGGGCTTTACTCACATAGTAGACTGGATGTTGTGAACCCTCATCCTCCTTAACTAGTACCGCGCTAACAGCTTGAGGAGAAACCCCAAGGTACATATACAACCTTTCTCCATCGAGTGGCTTAGACAAGAGCGGTGGTGTGGTCAGGTATTCTTTTAGTCTGGTTAGGGCCTCCTCACAATCCTGGGTCCATTCGAACTTCTTCGATTTTCCAAGCGTCGAGAAGAACAGAAAAATCTTGTCGGTTGACTTGGAAATGAACCTGTTTAGAGCCGCAATTCGCCCTGCAAGTCGCATGACTTCTTTCTGATTCGACGGAGATGGAATATTAAGAATTGACTTTATATGTTTCGGATTGGCTTCAATTCCTCACCGCGTGACCAGGTACCCTAGAAATTTTCCCGAAGCCACTCCAAAAGCACATTTGGTTGGGTTACCTTCATTCCATACTTATTCATTACTCCAAAAGCTTCCTCAAGATGTTCCAAGTGCTGGTCGGCTAGCAAGAACTTCACCAGCATATCATCGATATACACTTCCATTGTCGTCCCGATCTGTCGGCTGAACATTTTGTTTACTAGTCGCTGATAGGTAGCGCCTGCATTCTTTAACCCAAACGACATCACTTTGTAGCAGTAGATCCCCCTATTGGTGATGAAAGCCATTTTTTCTTGATCATTCGGATGAATCAGAATCTGATTGTAGCCGGAATATGCATCCATGAAACTCAGAAGTTCATGCCCAGCT
The DNA here is from genome assembly GCA_019454045.1 of Zanthoxylum bungeanum. Classification (NCBI taxonomy): domain Eukaryota; kingdom Viridiplantae; phylum Streptophyta; class Magnoliopsida; order Sapindales; family Rutaceae; genus Zanthoxylum; species Zanthoxylum bungeanum. The sequence goes on from SKCR01036389.1 coordinate 41,871, forward strand.
GTCGCGTCAACCAGCGAATCTATGTGTGGTAGAGGAAATGAATCTTTCGGGCACGCTTTGTTCAAATCGGTGAAGTCGATACAAACTCGTCATTTCCCATTCTTCTTTCGCACGACTACGATGTTCGCCAGCCATTCCGGGTACTGCACCTCACTGACCGCTCCATTCTCCAACAATTTTTGTACCTCTTCATCTATTACCCGGTTCCTTTCTGGGGCGAACTTCCTTCTCTTCTGCTTGACTGGTGGATAGGACGGGTCTACACGCAGTTCATGCGTCATCAATTCTGGGTCAATTCCTGTCATATCCTCATGCGACCAAGCAAAACGATCGTGGTGCTTCTGGAGGAATTCTATTAGCTTCACTCGCAGCAATGGTTCCAGGTCGGCTCCATCACAGGTCTTGTGGTCAGAGAATTATGGGTGAATCTGGATTTCGTCGAGTTCCTCTACCTTTGGTTCATTAACACTCTCTCGACGAGACCCCTCCTGTAATTTCTATGATGACTGAGTGATAAGTGCATGAAAATGTACTTTGAAACATAACTTATCTAGGCTTATTGTTAAGTATTTAGTTATATATTTTATGTTTTAGTACATAATTTCTATTGTTATATTAATTTAAAAATATTTATTATTTACACTAATTTAATGATTTTTATTTGTAGGAATATTAATACATGGATCGTGGGACAATTGCAAGTGTTTAGGAATGCAGAGGACGCATACAGGCGCCGAGAACGCGAAGAGCAGAAGTTGAACTAGCGCCACAGCTCCACAGAGTAGGGCCGCGGCTCCCTTGAAGCTGAGACTAGCGCCGCGGCGCTCCTCCCCACCATGAATTGGGCGCTGTGGCGCCAAGAAGAAGTAACTGGCGCCGCGACGCCCATTTTAGTCATTGAAGACAGAGCCGCGGCGCCCACCAGCATCCAATACTAAACTCCAGAGAGTTTAGCGCCGCGGCGCCCACTTAAGGAGCCGCGGCGCTGCGGGAAAGTTTCCTACGCGTTCCAGGTCTCCCTTTTTAGGGTTTTCTGAAATCCTAATGACACCCTGACACTACTATAAATACAACAGTTCGTCCAGAAACAATGAGAGAGGCTGGTGGCGTGAAGCAGCGCTCTATGCACATAAACAACAAGAAATCAGAGCTGTGCAAATTCCCGGGATCAGAAACAATGATTCATCCGATGATTCCCCATCATATCTCTGTTATTTCTTCATCCAGCATGCGGAACTAATCTCCTAGGTAAAGCTAGGGATGAACTTTTGTGTTAATTTTATTATTTATGTTTTTAATTCCTACGAACCTTTTTATCGTTTAATAAAATTAATGTTTATTGTTTTCTGTTATTTTCGATTTATTAATCCAGAAAATTATTTTTGTCAAATCCCATATAGATCCAGTCATGCTTCTTCTATGTGTGGTTTGCGAATTTAATTGTGACTGGTAAATTTATTTTGCGTGTTGTCTTCTGCTGCAGTATTGCCTGAGGGTATATTGTCGACGTTAGATAGCTCGTAACGATGGCTTTTGTATGCTGTTAACATAGAGAAAATAATCATTAATTACCTTAGAATTTATCATGCGTAGAATCGAATATTTTCCGGTTGTTGGTTTGGATGTGAAACCTTCAATTGTGTAATAATAGGAATCAATAAATAATATAAGAGTTCGATGCAAGAGGGATTCCCGAAGCTTTGTCATATCTCTCTGCTGTTATCTTTTAATATATGTTCATTATTTTATTTATCTTTAATTTAATTACCAATTTTTATCGTTTTATTTATTAAGTTACCGTTAACGTCTTTGTTTAAATAAATCAGTTCCCGTAACTATCTCTCTGTGGAATCGACACCCCAACTGTACTGCGATAACCGCGAGTCATATTTGGGCGTAATCACTGAGTTTTAGGCTTCAGGGTTGTCTGGTAGCACGTCCTTGAAGCAAGTTGGCTCCTTTAATCTCCTGAACTCCCCATTTAGTTGGAAATTTTAGCACCTGTTGGTACGTGGAGGAAACTGCTCGTATATCATGAATCCACAGTCGTCCCACTATTATATTGTAGGCTGACGGGAAATCTAGGACCAAGAACGTAACAATTTTGTTCACCCCTCCTGCATATACTGGAAGACAGACTTCGCCCATTGTAAACTTTTGCTCTCCGCTGAAACCAATCAGAGCAGTAGATCGTCAATTCATTTTCTCAGATCCTCCTCCCATATCATTGAGTGTTGACCAAAAGATAATATTGGCGGATGACCCGGTGTCGACCAATACCCTCTTGACCATAGAGTTGGCCACTTGAAGGGATATTACAAAGCATCATGGTGGGGATTGACATGACTAGACAATTGGTCATCTGAAAATTCAATCACCAAGCCGGTACAACTCCCCGAAACAGCTCGCTCGTGGTCCGAGAGAACGAAGGAAACCATCCTCGTCTGTCGTTTCGCTGCTGAATAAGAGATTCCACTTACCTCCGAACCTCTGGAAATGACATTGACTGTGCTGTCGATTGGAGGCTGCATTGGAGATTCCACTCGATCTTCCCTCCGGGCCAGGGTAATTTTTCCCTTTTTTTGTCAACAAGTCTCTCAAGTGTCCTTTATTTAGTAGCTCTAAGACTTCCAGCCTCAAAGCTATGCAGTCAGCCGTCGTGTGGCCGTAATCTCGGTGGAACTCACACCATTTGCTGGTATCCTTCTTCCCTGAATTGTCCCTCGACCGTGGAGGTCGCTTAACTTCATTTCTCATCTTCCTGAGGACTGAAACGAGTTCTCCTGGCGAGACAGTGAAGTTATAGTATGGGAGTCGTGTGGTGACGCTTGAAGACCCTTCTCTTCTTTCGAAAGCGACAGGCCTACGGTTGGGCGACCTGTTATAGGGTCGGGGATCCCTCGGGCGATACGCCCTTCTGTCAGAAGAATGCACGGTTCCTTTAAAAGATTCATTTGGTCGACTGGAAGGACCTACTCCCTTCTCCCGGACAATAGAGGTTCTTTCTTTACTCATATTCCTCATATCTTCTTCCCATCTGATCTCCGTTCGGGCCATTATCAATGTCTGATCCATGGTGTAGCACCGATTTTTCGTCAGCTTTTTATAAAGGCTACTGTCCGTCTGCAGTCCATTCCTGAATGCTTCTACCGCAATAAATCGGGAGACGTAGCTCCGAAGGGACTCTCCCTTCCGCTGCTGAATCAAGTTGAGGTCGTCTGTTGTCTTCACGAACTTACATGAACTAGCAAAGTACGCAACAAATTTGTCTGCCAATTCTTTGTAGCACCCAATCGATCCGAACTACAGATTTATGAACCAAGTAAGGGCTGGACCGGCCAGCGTTTCCCCAAAGCCTTGACATAAGCCCGCTTCTCTTTGATGGTGTGTAAGGCTCGCAGACATCATCTTGTACTTGTAATGGATTATGTGGTCGTCAGGGTCGGTTGATCCGTCATACAATTTCATCTCTGGGGGGCTGAATTTCCGGGGGAGTTAAACGGAGTTAATCCCCTCATCGAATGGAGTATCGGCCAAAGCTCCTGCCATACTCTTTCTCAGTGGTAACCTAACCCCTGGTATACTCTCCAGAATGGCTTCCTTGAATTCTTCCATCTCTTGACGTATGGTCGTAGTCGTCACTTCGTCTGTTGGAAGACTCCGATGACTGCTTCCGCGGCCCGTAAGTTGATTTCCTTGCTGGGAGCCTCCGTCTCGCTCCGGCTCCGGACCCTCCGCTGGATTCTGTCGGCGACCCGGAGCTTCGAAGAGATTCATCGGTCTCAATTGGTCGCGAGGAGTTGTAAATCGCTCCAGCTGCCTTTGGAGATCACCATTAGTAGTCTTCATGGCCGAATTTTCTTCTTCAAGTATACGCAAACGTTCCTGGAGAAGGGCCATCTGGTTGGTGACTAAGTTTGATGGCTCGCCTCTCGATGACATGTTTAAGCTATGAAAGTTCGTTGTTATAACCGGAGCTTTGATTTGCTGTGAATCGCTAGGGCCCCACGGTGGGCGCAAAACTGTAGACGCTGATTTTCACCGAGGCCTACAATTGAGATTTCATAAGGGGGCACTGGCGATCCTGCAAAACAAAGGAAAGTATGGTGAGCGTGGAGATTCTATCCACCGGTGTGGTGGATGTCGATTGCTCTCTGACGCCCAAGTCAGTAAATGAGCAAAGGGAGAGGTAGATAAGAGGTCAAGGTTTGATGTTACCTTGGACTATATTAAATGCCGTGAGGGCGGTATGTGGGAGGTGCTGGGATCTGATGAGTGAACAAACTTAAGCTAGGATTGAGAGAGGTAGCGATCCAAAAAAAAGGTCCCCTCTTTTGGAGGCTCGTCCTCCTTTTATACTTCTTCCCAGTATCATGCACTTTTACTCCCCTTTTAATTACTCGTCTGTTACCTGAAGCTTTAATGCCTCTTAATGCCTCTATTTGCCCATTGTAGGTCGGTTCGGGCGAATCATTAAGCGATGTTTAAAAGCTCGGGCGTTACGTGGGTTGCCCGTTTGTATGGCCAACCAATTATGGGGGTCGGTGTTCATTGGGCCTGGGCTTACATTGTGTCTCTGGGGTTCGATCAGGAGACCTCTGGGGTGCGTACAGCATTGGACCCGAAGGAGAATAATGAAACTACCCATTGACCAAATTTGGCCCATACAATTTCCAACATGAAATTATTACTAATTGTTGTTATTTAACAACACCAAATAATTCCCAATTAACAACAATTTCAAACAATAAGAAAATAAAAATTAAATTTAGATTTCAACATCCCTTATTTTTAAAACAAAATAAATTGTCATTCTTTTCCATTAATTGACATATCAATTACTAAACTTATGGGCTATTCCTCGTCAAATACTGAAGAAGTAAATTAAAATTAAAATAATAAATGATCATAGCTAAATCTTTGTTTGGATTTACTATATCATCAAATAATATACTTGAGCAAAGATTAATAGTCCGTATTTAAAATCATATTAAAAATATTTTTTAAAATTAATATTATTTAAAATCTATTGATAATATATATATATATATATATATATAAATAGCACTCATAAATTGACCTCATTTATAATAAATTAATTTAACATGTTTATAATTATGGTGGATTCTCAAAAAAGTAATTATTTGAAAATGTATTTTATAATTATGTTTGAATTATCAAATTATTTTTATTAAATATAGATTATTTGAGTTGTTCTTTTAAACTTATTACATTGATAATCATCAAAATATTGTCATGTATAGTATTGTGGTTTGATACGTGGAGATGATAAAATTATATTTTGATTAAACGCAGTTTTTAAGTATTTGTATAATAATTGAAAAAATATGATAAGTTATCATGATTTTTTTTATAAAAAAAAAACATATTTTACAAAAGTTAAAATCTACTCACCATCCAAAAATTAAAAAAACTTATTAGGATTTTTAACATTTAGATAACACGCACCTTTACATATCACCATTTATCAACCACATATTTATCATCACATTTTTTTTTAATTACAAATACCAAACAAAATTTAAGTAATAATTGTAGACGCTGATTTTTACTCGAGGCCTACAAGCGAGATTTCGTTGGGAATGACACTAAAGATCCTGCAAAACAAAGAGGTAGGGTGAGCATGGAGATTCTACCCACCGGTGTGGAGGATGTCGTAGACACTCCGACGCCCAAATCAGTAGAGAAATGAGCTATTAACAGTGTAAGGTGAGGAACAATGACAAATATTACCTTGATCCCTATATGATGTCGTGAGGGTGGTAGGTTGGTGATTATCAAAGTTATGGAGAAAATGCTATTATGTTATGAGTATGAGAGCTTCAATGTCTGTTCTTCGTGGTCATTCTTCTCTTATATACTCACTCTCGAGAGATGTGTATATTTACTGCACTTGATGCTCATCCGTTGGGTGTTTGATAACAGCCGATTTCATGAGGGGTAATTATTGTGTTTGTTCTTTGGAGGCTGGAAACGGCTGTGTTATGTGGGGTGCTTATGAGTCAGGCATTTCGTGGGCTGGCGTATGGTGGGCTTTGGTCATGGCTTGGATATGAGGTATTTCATTGGGTACATATGGGTGTGTGGATCCCTGAGCCTATATATAACAAACTCAGGGCTTCCTTTAGTGTGTGGGCTTTGAGGTAGCCACTTGGACCTGTACCTTGTATCGGGTACTGTTAGGGGAGTCTGGGGTGTATTTAGTACTGGGCTTGAAGTAAAAAGTCGAAATTACCATTGGCTTAAATTTGGCCTGTACAGTTTGTCCCTCACTCTCTAAGCCAAGAAGTCATTGGCTTGGAGAGTATTCGTCGATCGTGTCACCAGGACTAAACCAAGAAAGTCTTCGTCACTTGAACTGGGCCATGATCGAGAATCTTCTGTGTTGTCTAGTCAGTGTAGCTACGGTCTTGGATCTAACTGGCGAATATGATTGGGGGGATGTCCCCAATTGACTGAACCGGATGAAGGTTCAGGGCAATCTCTTATGCCACAGGTCATGGAATTTGTGGAGCCTTCAATCTCATTTGGACAGAGGATAAACTTAGTCCTCAACTTGACTCGAGAATCCACGGGGGATGTCCCCAATCGACCGAACCAGACGAAGGTTTGGAAGACTTCTATTCATTTGGTACCGAGTATTGACCAAATCGAGTCTGCATGTCGTCTGGATCAGAAGAAGGTCAATGAATTTAAACTTGACTCCATCACGAGCCAATTGGGAGGTGTTCCCGTTGACTAGACCTGATGAAGGCTAGGGAGACAACTACTCGTTTGGTACCGAAGAGGGACCGAACCGAGTCTTCATGTCACCTGGACCAGAAGAAGGTCCATGATCTCAAACTTGACTCCATCACGAGCCAATTGGGAGGTGTTTCCGTCGACTGAACCTGGTGAAGTCTAGGAAGACAACTACTCATTTGGTACCGAAGAGGGTCCAAACCGAGTCTGTATGTCGTCTGGACCAGAAGAAGGTCCATGAATAAACTTGGCTCCATCAGAAGCCAATTGGGAGGTGTTCCCGTCGATTGGACCTGATGAAGTCCAGGAAGACAACCACTCATTTGATACCAAAGAGGGACCAAACCGAGTCTACATGTCCTCTGGACAAGAAGAAGGTCAATAACTAAACTTGGCTCCATCACGAGCCAATTGGGAGGTGTTCCCATCGACTGGACCTGATGAAGTCCAGAAAGACAACTACTCGTTTAGTACCGAAAAAGGGTCCAAATCGAGTCTACATGTCGTCTGGATCGGAAGAAGGTCAATAACTAAACTTGGCTCCATCACGAGCCAATTGAGAGGTGTTTCCGTTGACTGGACCTGACGAAGTCCAAGAAGACAATCACTTGTTTGGCACCGAAGAGGGACCAAACTGAGTCTACATGTCGTCTATACCAGAAGAAGGTCAATAACGAAACTTGGCTCAATCACGAGCCAATTGGGAGGTGTTCCTGTTGACTGGACCTGATGAAGTCCAGGAAGACAACCAATTGTTTGGTCCCGAAGAGGGACCAAACTGATTCTACATGTCACTGGATCAGAAGAATGTCAATAACTAAACTTGGCTCCATCACGAGCCAATTGGGAGGTGTTCTCGTCGACTGGACCTGATGAAGTCCAGGAAGACAACCACTCATTTGGTACCGAAGAGGATCCAAACCGAGTCTACATATCGTCTGGATCGGAAAAATGTCAATAACTAAACTTGGCTCCATCACGAGCCAATTGGGAGGTGTTCCCGTCGACTGGACCTGATAAAGTTCAGGAAGACAACGAGGCTTCAACAGTATAAAGAGCATTAAGAGGGTTTACTCACTTCATTTGCAAAAAAACCTTCTCTCAAGTCGTAAGGTTGGAGGGCTCTCTTCGAATTCAAGGTATTCTTCCTTCCCTTCTTCGCATTATTTAATTCTTCAAGATGTTCATAGGATATATTCAACTTTTTCTTGGTTAGGGTTAGGACTTTGATCTGAAATTGATTTGGGGAATTTTTAGGATTGTGTTTGTCTGAGACATAGGTTTGATCTTTCGTTATATTGGTTTTAGGTTCATTCGTTGGTTGTAGAGTGAATTGAAATGTCATCTAAAAGTTGCTCAACCTCCAGTGATTCATTGTTGGAGATGTACGTAGGCTCGCCTCTGCGAGTCGTCTCCCCTTTAAGTATTCATGGTAGGGGAATACCAAGTGAGGGTGATGAAGATGTGCTGACTGTCGCATCGATGGAAGCTCTGCTAGGTATTCCCAAAGATGTTCCTCTATTCCGAACAGTTCCAGCCGAATCGGGTGAACCCAGCACTAATGAGCCGATAAATCTATTAACAAAAAAACCCCAAAGTAGTTTAACCGAAAGTGCCATGAGGTAGATAAAATTAAAATACCGGTTCTTTGAGGCGGTTCAAGTGAAGTTACCATTCTCGAGGAAAATAAGTCGATTATAGGATCCCTAGGTGGACTAGGTTCTATGAACGTCCCTTCTCTGATAGGTTTAGATTTCTAATTCCAAACCTAGTATGGGAGGTACTGGATCACTATGGAATAGTCCCCTCCCAACTAATGCCAAAAACATGGAGGGTCTTGTTGTCGGTTGAAGTTTTGACCTACGAGTTGGGAATTAGGTTTGGGGTGAAGGATTTGCTCTACACATATTACATGAAGGAACATGTAGTGGAGAAAGGAATATATCATATGTTTCTTCGACAAAAGAGGGAACATTTAATTTCTAGGCTGACTACGAATGATAGAGGAGGCTGGTAAAAGGCTTTTTTTTTTACCCGAGCCCTACAATCGAGATTTCGTTAAGAATAACACTCACGATCCTGCAAAACAAAGAGGTAGGGTGAGCGTGGAGATTCTACCCACCGATATGGTGGATGTCATAGACACTCCGACGCCCAAGTCAGTAGAGAAATGAGCTATTAACACTTTAGGGTGAGGAACAAAGACATATATTACCTTGATCCCCGTATGATGCCGTGAGGGTGGTAGATTGGCGATTACCAGAATTCTGGAGAGAATGCTATTAGGCTATGAGTATGAGAGCTTCAATGTCCGTTCTTCGTGGTTCTTCTTCTCTTATATACTTACTCTCGAGAGGTGTGTATATTTACTGCTTTTGATTGCTCGTCCGTTGGGTGTTTGATAACGGCCACTTTCATGAGGGGTAATTATTGTGTTTGCCCGTTTGAGGCTGGAAACGACTGTGTTATGTGGAGTGTTTATGAGTCCTGACGTTTCGTGGGCTGACGTATGGTGGGCTTTGGTCATGGCCTGGATATGGGGTATTTCATTAGGTATGGGTCCGTGGATCTCTAGGCCTATATATAACAAACTCAGGGCTTCCTTTAGTGTGTGGGCTTTGAGATAGCCACTTGGACCTAGATCTTGTATCGGGGACTATTAGGGGAGTATGGGGTGTATTTAGTATTGGGCTTGAAGTAAAAAGTCGGAATTGCCATTGGCTCAAATTTGGCATGTACAATAATAAAGTATACTTTTGGTGTAGGTTCAAATAAGTGATTATTTGAGAATTCACCAAAATCTCAAAGCGGAGGAGGAGCTTGGGGTAGCCGGGAGTTTTACCTATTCTGTTTAAGCCCAAGTCGGATGATTTGGTGGCTGAGTTGCTAATGTTTCAAAAAAAAAACTTTAGTGATTTTTAATAAGGGTTAGAGACTTTTAATCAAACAACAACATATTGGAATATTCTTTATATTTTTCTTCTTCTTGAAGGTGCAATTATGCGACCACCCTTCCTACGAAGTCAATTATCTGTTTTGGGATCTCGACTGAGGTGATATACCCGAGGACTTTGCTGAGGGCCATTTCTTGAATGATACTGAGACTGACAAAGTACCCTGGGGCTACGCTCGGGCGCCCTGCTCTCCTGGTCCCACACGATTTTGTCATGTATGGAGACTCATCCACGCTATCCTGTGACACCTTGAACAATAGTGTTTGGGCAGATGTCCCGAGCACACTCTTTAACTTCTGCCTCACAGTATCCCAAAGTAAAGTTTTTACTTTGTAATGTGGTGCATCTAAGGTAACCGAAGTTGACTGGGGCGCCATTGTTTGCTCCATCAGAACAGCTGGAACTCCTGAAGCTACAATTTTAACTGAGATGTCAACGTTCCTGCCAGTATCTACTGTTGACTCTGACTGTTTCCTCTAATACCTTGACCATTCCTGTCAGCCTTTGATTCTCTAGGGTCGTCTGTTTTAGGGCCAGAATTACTTTTTGCATCTTTTTCTCCAAAATATCTTGCATCTTAAGAGCAATAGTCATCTCAAAATCTTCATCTCAAGAATGCGCGATTATTAATTCCATCCATTGTCTTTCATTAGCCATTTCAACAATGTTCGTATGGAATTCTCACTTTTACCTTTAATTTCTCAAAAAGGTTAGTTTTCCTAATGTTCCATAGTGATGGTAAGTTTACTTTTCATCACTCATGTGCCACGCTTAAATAGTCTAAAAGGATTATTTTCCTACATGACAATTATCCATGAAGATGCATGCAACATATGTTTCATATCAACTAAACATTTATATTGAGAATTTTATGATTTTTAGATACATGGATTGATATTTAATCGTGTCAGTCACGTATTTCTGCGAAATACAGTTGTGTGCATGAGTTCAAGTTTCCTACTGAGTCGTTAGCTTTAGGCTACTATGAGTTTACTCCTCTTGTTTCTCACTCAGCATACTCAAACATGCTTTTTATTGTTGGTGTACGTGGCAAAACTTGAGTGCAATGAGTCACATGCTTTTTCAGCTGGAGACTACCCATGCTCACCATCTCTTCATTGCACAAACTTACTGAGAATATTAAGATTAACGCATGCAAGTATTTCATACAAGAATAACTTAAACTCAATTTTTATTTGAACATTTCATGTTCCGTGGGCATTTCGTGTCATTTATATATGGAATTCATCTTTTTCAAGCAAAATTTTCTAGGATGAATTTGATAATCCTCTATTCTCCCTACATATGCCGCCAATTTGATGGGTGTGGTAAAAATGATATTCAAGAAGAGTGTTGATCACCTTCAATTTGTTGGGCCTGAACTGAATTGAAATCCAATCGAGTCATGAGCTTTACGTTGGTTATTATTCTACAGTTTGGGCCTGCACAAATGTCATATTTTTATCAGAATCTTCTTCCTATTTTTTTCTATTTGTTTTTTAAATTCTTAATTATGATGTAGTATTTTTGTACACGTGTCCTTCTTTATTTTTCCGAAGTTTTTTTCTCTAATTCTTTTCAGAGGAAAATGGTTCATTTTTCTTCAAGCTCATTGGCTTATATATAGGGGTGTGTATCGGTCGGTTCGGTCGGTTAATTCTTGATTTTTTAACCGAACCGAAATTTTTCGGTTAAGTAAATGTGTAACTGATTTAACCATATTATGACACATAACCATTAACCAATTTAACCATTATATTTCGGTCGGTTTTGGTTAATTCGGTTATTAACCAGTCCAACAAATATAAATTCATCAACTCAACATTTAACAAAGCAATTTAACACAAATATAAATTCATATTCATCAAATTTAATATTTAACCCAATATTATGAAAATTTGGGTTTCTTAATAGCCAATAATTTAATAATTTTTGGTTTAACAATTTATCTAACAATCGGTCTATGAAATTTTATTATTTACTTATTTAGGGTTTTGAAGCATGTATATATTTCGGTTAATCGGTCGGTTCAGTTATACGAATCTCATAACCGTAACCGAACCGAATAACCAAAAAATTTAAAAATTTTAACCGTAAAAATCGATTTAATCACAATAACCGAACCGTTTTGAAAAATGGGTCGGAACGTTTTAGTTAATCGGTTAAAATCGATTAATGCACACCCCTACTTATATAGGGAATTTTAGGTGGAGGTGTCCATTGATGAGATGATTTATTGGTTTGCATGATCTACACATTTCATAGTGCATTTTGGAACATTATGTGGCATTACACTTGTCCATATGCATGCTTAATTAATCTCTCATACTGAGATAATCAGATCACTATTATAGTTCACTAATCTCGGGTAGAGAGAGATATGTGACATCATATTTTTTGGAGCATTCTGAGTTACTTCGGAGCATTTTGGGATATTTCAGTTTAAGTTCGGAGTACTTCCGGTATACTTTTAGGATTTTCGATGTGAAATTATTTCAGAGTTGGTTAAATCCGGTCTAAATTTGATTTGAAGTCAAGTCACTTCGAAGTCAAAGTTACTCTGGAATCAGGTCTCAATTTACTTCTAAGGTTTTTGGAATCTCTGGGTTAGTTTATTTCGGAATTAGGTTTTCCTCCGAAATCACTTAAGTTTTGAGGATGATCTCTAATTTTTCTTGTCTACTAATATGGCGGTACAATGACAGGTGTCATATTTCTAGTGGACCTCTGTCTATTTACAACAATTCTATTAAAAAAAATTTTTGTGAAAGATTTTTTTTTTACGTCGACATGTGTCCCTAATTACAGACCTACTTCTGAAGACTTACACTTCTTATAAAAATAACCCCGAAAAAATTGATCATGAAAGAGACCCCTTTTTTTTTCCCTAATTAATTGATGGGGGGAAAATAAGTGGCAAAGTATTGTCAGCAAGATTCCCTCTTGATTTCATTTGTAAGATCCTGCCTGGAGCTTGACATGAACAAAATAGAAAAAATAAAATAAATAATGATGCGATGACACTGACCTTGAAAGCTTTGAAAAACCATAGTGAAATAATAATTAGTAAATTTTAACACAAAGTCTTAAGGCCATGTTTGATTATATACAATGATTAAGAGCATTTTCATTTCGATTGGTGGAAGAAGTTTTTTTATTTTATTTTTTAAAAAAAAGGGTTGGAATTAGAAGTAACAATGTTTGGTGATCTCATAACTTAAGAATTCTCTTGGAAGATAATTAACATCATTGAGTGCGTGCTTAATTAACTTAATTCTTAAGCAAAATCTTTTAGGCCCAATGTCCATTTTTCCCACTAATTAAAAAGTGGAATTCTTTTGCATGCGTTATTGTAGACCTAGCTTTTCATTCATTGTCAACACAATTACTTTTCGAAAATAAATAAATAAATAAATATATATATATATATATACACCAAATTTGTACGAACAAAGCCATTGAAATTGTTCCAAGAGCCTTATCTCATCTTGGGTCAAGCTTTAATTATCATTCTTTTACTAGGGCATTGTCGTTTTATAGAAGAATTTGTTTGTATTTAGATCGTGCAGTGCACGTGCAATACGGTGAATATGTGACGGTAGAAAATATTGTTTTTATTTTTTATTTTTGACAAATTTATTAAGAGAGACAAAGTGGAATATCTCTTTAATCATTCTTTGGCCCTAATCACACCTCTTTTAACAAAACTTTAACATTATGGAAGGAGGCAATTTGGCATTATGAGTTTGACTTTGGGAAATTTTTGTATTAGCTTAGCTAGTGGAGTGATTTGATTACCATACATATGGTTATTGACGTGGGTACAATTTTAATTTTAATTTTAATTTTAATTTTTGCTTTGAATTAAAAAACAATTACATAGTTTCAGATTTTTCAAACTTACGAGCAGTCAAATTAATATAAGCTCGTAATTTTAAATGTTAAAATTTGTAACATAAATATAAAAAGATTGGAGTTTATAAGGTCGTAGAGATCATTCTTATTATCCTAGAGGGGGTGGATGAACTAGTTGCAAAATTATAGTAAATGTAACATTTGAAACACAAAAATACCATCATTTAAGTTGTAAATGTTGTGTTCTCAAGGACGTAATCATATTGGTAAAAATAAACGCTTTTAAAACGCAGCATTTGAATTAGAAAATTAAGAAGTTAAAAAATTATATTTAAATTTATCTATTCCTTTTTTTTTTTTTAATTAATATTTCGGATTATAAATTTTACCAAGAAATATTTTTCTCTTTCATTATGGTATCATATAAATTGTTGCAGCAATGTTTTTGGTGGTGTCACAATTTATGATGGAAAGACAAATGGGGCTTTTACAAATATTGGATAATTAAAGTCCTCAAAGCTTTAATTATTTAAATAGGAAATGTGGAGAATATGGTGTTACAATTTGAAACAATGGAAGAAGACTTTTGACGTCATCAGAAGATCTTATAAATAAATAAATAAATAAATAAATAAAAACAGGAGGGTGGGGGGGCCATGAGACTTTATTGCCATGCGTGGTTGATACAAACAAACAAACAAAGCAAGCATGGCCAACAACAAAAATCATATGCTCTTGTCACAAGGAAGAGAGATGAAAACAAAAGTCATTTTTGATATAATGTTCACCGCCTCAATCTCTTGTCCCCTCAGGAATCCCAAGAGCCGAAGACTTATTATGACAATTTCAGTCCGGAAAGAGTTATTTGACGGTAGAATAATTTCGAAAAAATAATAATAATGTTGACGGTGGATTTTGGTCTCGGGGTATACGGAATATCACCTCCGAGGTAATCCTCCTTCAACGGTGAATTTGTTTGGTTATGGGGACCAAAAGCAAATTTAGCGAGAGACGGGAAAACACACCAATCGACAAAGAGATTTAACGTGGTTCGGCGGATCTTGGCCCGACCTACGTCCACGGGCACAAAAAGGATGATACTTTTATTACTCAAACACGCTTCTCGGATCTCTTTTGTTTTTACAAGTCAGAGCTTGATGATTCTGATGCCCACTTTTAACCTTCAACTTGTTGCCTCATTTACCTATGCTCTACCCTCCTATTTATAATAGTGTAGAAATCATATTCCTATTTGTACAAGAATTTCCTAGTTGAAACAATTTCGTTTCCCATAAGGATTCCTAGTCAAAACTGTTCCATTTTCCCATAAGGATTCCTAATCAAAACTACATTTACTTCATTTATCCTATTAGGATATTAACTCACCAATTTTCCTCATGAAAATAGGATAACTTGTCATCTTATCCCAAGGATAGGGTGTTATCTTCAGGAGCACGCCTCGCTATATGGTCGGTCTTCATGTGGTCGGTCATGATAGTCCTTTGAACTGAGAGTGTTTCTGCCGGCCTTATAGTGTTCGGTCATCCGAACCAAAGTGGTCGGTCTCTACATGTTGTGGTCGGGTCGGTTTTAACGATCTCGCCCAAGAAGGGAATTACCCCTTTTTACCCCTGCCGTACTCCTTAAATAACATAGTGCCCGGAAAACACCATCAACATCTGTCCCATAGTTCTCGGTTCCAACTAGTATACAAGTTGGTGCCGGGAACTATAAAAAAAGATGGTGTGCTGATCGCCTTGCTGGTGGTCGTTCCAGAAATCACAGAGAAATTGCCTTCGCCATCAACTAAGTCTTCTGTTTCTATCTTCATATCCTTGGTTATTGGAGATGCTGACCCTATTCAGAACGATTCTCCACCTCAAAGAAAATTGCTTACTTGGGTCGTTCCATCAGGAGACGAAGTTCCTCTTGTTGTCCAAACTAAAATGACTCCTCTTTTGTAATATCTGTACCAGAGATTTAGAGGTCCTGACCCCTGACAGATCCAATCTCGATTGTGAGGAGAAAATTTTGCTTCTGTGCTAACGATGATGTGCTCGGTGGCATGTGATCCTGTCTCGAGCTGTGAGAGATGCTCGGACCTGGGGGAATGTTTTGTCCCCAGTTTGAAGGACTGACTCGGTGGGACGCAACCCGACCCCGAGCTGAGAACGACACTTGGACCTGAGGGAATGTTACGTCCCCAGTCCGAAGGGCTGACTCGGTGGGACGTACCTCGATCCCGAGCTGAGAAAGGCACTTGGACCTGGGGGAATGTTACGTCCCCAGTCCGAAGGGCTGACTCGGTGGGACGTACCCCGACCCCGAGCTGAGAAAGGCACTTGGACCTGGGGGAATGTTACGTCCACAGTCCGAAGGGCTGACTCGGTGGGACGTACCCCGACCCCGAGCTGAGAAAGGCACTTGGACCTGGGGGAATGTTACGTCCTCAGTCCAAAGAGGTAAACTCGGTGGGACGTAACCCGACCCCGAGCTGAGAAATGCACTTGGACCTGGGGGAATGTTACGTCCCCGGTCCGAAGGGCTGACTCGGTGGGACGTACCCCGACCCCGAGCTGAGAAAGACACTTGGACCTGGGGGAATGTTACGTCCCCAGTCCAAATGAGCTGGCTCGGTGGGACGTAACCCGACCCCGAGCTGAGAAAGGCAATTGGACCTGGGGGAATGTTACGTCCCCAGTCCAAATGAGCTGGCTCGGTGGGACGTAACCCGACCCCGAGCTGAGTGAAAGACTTGGGTTCTGGGGGAATGTTACCTCCCCAAACTAAAGGAGTTGGCTAGGTGGGACGTAACCCGACCCCGAGCTGAATAACCAAGTGTCTTCGGCGGAATGAAATCCAGCCCCGAGCCGAATAATCAAGTGGCCTCGGCGGAACGAATCCAGCCCGAGCCGATTAACCAAGTGGCCTCGGCGGAACGAATCCAGCCCCGAGCCGAATAATCAAGTGGCATCGGCGGAACGAATCCAGCCCCGAGCCGATTAATCAAGTGGCCGGCGGAACGAATCCAGCCCCGAGCCGATTAATCAAGTGGGACTTATTCAGAAGGGAAGTGAATCAACCTTTTGAAACCCTACCGAATCTGGCAAGGGCGTCCCCTTACCAGACCGGTGAAAAACAAAAACAAATCTTGGGAAAATAAAATTAAAAGGAGGGGGGCGACTTATCGCTTATCCTAAAACAAAAATGTTTCGCAAGTATAAACCACAACACGGATGCCTCAAAACAGCGTCCTGTCCGAGGTCCTCAAAACACAATCTGAATCTTTCAATTCAGTGTCCCGGCGAACCAGGATTCGGATCAAATAGCGTTTGAATGGTAAGGGCACATCCTCTACACGTCGGTTCACTGGGGAGCCTGTGTATTACATGAGGGCTCCTCCTTACCACGCGGAGCAGGCACACGCCACAGGGGCAACGCATCCCTGTGCTGTGTCCCCCACAGACGGCGCCAACTGTTGCGGTGGATTTTGGTCTCGGGGTAATACGGGAATATCACCTCCGAGGTAATCCTCCTTCAACGGTGAATTTGTTTGGTTATGAGGGACCAAAAGCAAATTTAGCGAGAGACGGGAAAACACACCAATCGACAAAGAGATTTAATGTGGTTCGGCGGATCTTGGTCCGACCTACGTCCACGGGCACAAAAAGGATGATACTTTTATTACTCAAACACGCTTCTCGGATCTCTTTTGTTTTTACAAGTCAGAGCTTGATGATTCTGATGCCCACTTTTAACCTTCAACTTGTTGCCTCATTTACCTATGCTCTACCCTCCTATTTATAATAGTGTAGAAATCATATTCCTATTTGTACAAGAATTTCCTAGTTGAAACAATTTCGTTTCCCATAAGGATTCCTAGTCAAAACTGTTCCATTTTCCCATAAGGATTCCTAATCAAAACTACCTTTACTTCATTTTCCTATTAGGATATTAACTCACCAGTTTTCCTCATGAAAATAGGATAACTTGTCATCTTATCCACAAGGATAGGGTGTTATCTCAGGAGCACGCCTCGCTATATGGTCGGTCTTCATATGGTCGGTCATGATAGTCCTTTGAACTGAGAGTGTTTCTGCCGGCCTTATAGTGCTCGGTCATCCGAACCAAAGTGGTCGTTCTCTACATGTTGTGGTCGGGTCGGTTTTAACGATCTCGCCCAAGAAGGAAATTACCCCTTTTTACCCCTGCCGTACTCTTAAAAACATAGTGCCCGGAAAACACCATCAACATCTGTCCCATAGTTCTCGGTTCCAACTAGTATACAATTGGTGCGGGAGGGAACTATAAAAAAAGATGGTGTGCTGATCGCCTTGCTGGTGGTCGTTCCAGAAATCACAGAGAATTGCTTCGCCATCAACTAAGTCTTCTGTTCTATCTTCATATCCTTGGTTATTGGAGATGCTGACCCTATTCGGAACGATTCTCCACCTCAAAGAAAATTGCTTACCTGAATCTTTCAATTCAGTGTCCCGGCGAACCAGGATTCGGATCAAAGAGCGTTTGAATGGTAAGGGCACATCCTCTACACGTCGGTTCACTGGGGAGCCTGTGTATTACATGAGGGCTCCTCCTTACCACGCTGGAGCAGGCACACGCCACAGGGGCATAACGCATCCCTGTGCTGTGTCTCCCACAGATCCGGATGATGAATGGATCAAAGAGTGTCCGGAATACTAAGGGTATATTCCTCCTTAGGTCCGATGTCACTGGAGCTAGCAATCGTCACGGGGGTGTCATCATCCCCCGTGCTATGCTTTCCCACGGATCCATTACATCGGGTAGGTGAGGATCAGAAGAGTGTTCGACACATCAAGGGCATGTTCCTCCTTATGCTCGGTAACACTGGAGTAAACAATTGTCACGGGGGTATCATCCCTCCCTGTGCTTTGCTTCTCATGGATCCTATGCATCGAGTATGTCCCTGAGGACCCCGAGCTAAAGAGATATTTGGTTCTGGGGGAATGTTCCATCCCCAGACCAATGAGCATGACTCGGTGGGACGTAACCCGACCCCGAGCTGATGAAAGAGGTACTTGGCTCTGGGGGAATGTCCCGTC
Source organism: Zanthoxylum bungeanum (assembly GCA_019454045.1). Classification (NCBI taxonomy): domain Eukaryota; kingdom Viridiplantae; phylum Streptophyta; class Magnoliopsida; order Sapindales; family Rutaceae; genus Zanthoxylum; species Zanthoxylum bungeanum. The sequence continues at coordinate 60,523 of SKCR01036389.1, forward strand.
CCCAGACCAATGAGCATGACTCGGTGGGACGTAACCCGACCCCGAGCTGAAAGAGGTATTTGGCTCTGGGGGAATGTCCCGTCCCCAGACCAATGAGCATGACTCGGTGGGACGTAACCCGACCCCGAGCTGAAAGAGGTACTTGGCTCTGGGGGAATGTCCAGTCCCCAGACCAATGTGCATGACTCGGTGGGACGTAACCCGACCCCGAGCTGTAACAAACATCGATCTCGGCGGTACAAGAGCAGACCCGAGCCGGAAAGAGGCATCGGTCTCGGCGGTACAAGAGCAGACCCAAGCCGGAAAGAGGCATCGGTCTCGGCGATACAAGAGCAGACCCGAGTTTTTTGGGATCCGTTGCCTTTTTTGCAACTCTACAATGGTCACTACAAGCAAGACTCTTCTTAATACATCCTCTCTGCATCTCAGCATTCCACGCATCCGACTGGATGACTTCCGTTATCAACTTGGTCGACCTCAAAAACTGAATGGTCTATGTACATTCTGAGATAGCCTTCTTTCACCAAGTCTTCCACCTGCTCCCGCAGGTCTCTGCACCCATTCGTGGCATGTCCCCTTACGTTGTGGTCCTTTCTCTGATGGTGTTCCCTCTTCGGGATATTTTCTCCTCGTTTTCTAACAAAACGAACTTCCGGGCCACCTCCAGGGCGGTGGCGTAGTCCGAGGTGTCCTGGATCCTTAGGTGGGTCCATAGTCTTCCGACCCTCAAGGCTCCTTTCAAGCTTTCCAGGGCCTCAGGGGATTCATACCCTCCGACTTCGAGTACCATATTATGGTACCTTTCAATAAATATCTTCAGAGGTTCATCGTCTCCTTGCTTCATGAGCCGGAGTTCTCCAATCGTCTTTCTGGGGACACAAGCCCCCTAAAGTGTCGTATAAATGACTTCTTCAATTACGTGAAGCTGCTGATGCTTCTTGAGGCTAAGCTCCTGTACCATAGAATGGCTGGTCCGGCCAGAGTTAGGGGGAACACTTTGCAGATGGCGTCCCCTGTTACCCCTTGCACTTCCATCAACAGGGTGAAACTTTCAATGTGGGTCTTTGGGTCGGTATGTCCCTTGTACGGTGTCATGTCGGCATGTTAAATCGCTTCGGGAACTGTGCTGACCTTATCTCTTCTGTAAGGGGAGACCCCTCTTCCTCGCCTCGGGTGTCTCCCGCGCCGATCTTGAGGCCTTCTTCCCATCTGGTCATCTCTTTTCTCAACCAAGACTTTATTTCACGGGCTGTGCCCCCGTGTCGCCTTCTGTGTCCTTCTGTTCTCCTGTGGCGTTCCTTGAGCTCGGAGGTCTCCTGTACGTCTTCGTTGTATTTTCTATTCTCCCTCTCGGAGTTGTAAAAACTGTCGGGGAAGGGTCGGGTGATTGTTCCTCCTCTTCCCATGCGTCTTCTGATCGTGGCTCTCTTCCTACCACTTCAGATCTTATCCCATAAGGGCCTCTCTTTCTGGGTCCCTCGTCTTCGCTTATATCTACTACTCTTTCCCTTTTTCCTTCTCTTTCCTCTTCTGGTCGGCCCCGGTTTCAGATTCCTCGTTGTTGGCTCCTTCCATTCTTTCTAGTCGATCCATCATAGACCTCATGTTATCTTCCATCTTTTTCATCCAGTCCATTGCCGGACCTCCTGATTGGTGATTTCCGCCTTCCGCCATTTGTCTTATCACGTGAACTGCTTTTTGTGAAGTTCCCCACAGACGGCGCCAACTGTTGACGGTGGATTTTGGTCTCGGGGTAATACGGGAATATCACCTCCGAGGTAATCCTCCTTCAACGGTGAATTTGTTTGGTTATGGGGGACCAAAAGCAAATTTAGCGAGAGACGGGAAAACACACCAATCGACAAAGAGATTTAACGTGGTTCGGCGGATCTTGGCCCAACCTACGTCCACGGGCACAAAAAGGATGATACTTTTATTACTCAAACACGCTTCTCGGATCTCTTTTGTTTTTACAAGTCAGAGCTTGATGATTGATGCCCACTTTTAACCTTCAACTTGTTGCCTCATTTACCTATGCTCTACCCTCCTATTTATAATAGTGTAGAAATCATATTCCTATTTGTACAAGAATTTCCTAGTTGAAACAATTTCGTTTCCCATAAGGATTCCTAGTCAAAACTGTTCCATTTTCCCATAAGGATTCCTAATCAAAACTACATTTACTTCATTTATCCTATTAGGATATTAACTCACCAGTTTTCCTCATGAAAATAGGATAACTTGTCATCTTATCCACAAGGATAGGGTGTTATCTTCAGGAGCACGCCTCGCTATATGGTCGGTCTTCATGTGGTCGGTCATGATAGTCCTTTGAACTGAGAGTGTTTCTGCCGGCCTTATAGTGCTCGGTCATCCGAACCAAAGTGGTCGGTCTCTACATGTTGTGGTCGGGTCGGTTTTAACGATCTCGCGCCAAGAAGGGAATTATCCCTTTTTACCCCTGCCGTACTCCTTAAATAACAGTGCCCGGAAAACACCATCAACAAATAATAATGTAACAGCCGCAAAAAAATTATGATCCAACTTGTTGCACAAGTAGAGACTGTACTGTGCTGCTGTTTTATGATCACTACAGTAAATAATATTATTATTGAGTATGCATACACGTACCGATTTTATTTTCGAATAAATAAAAAATTATGTTATAATGTGTAATTTTTTTTATCTATTCGTCGGAAATAATAACATAAATCCTAAAACAAAATGCCCCATCTTGTATGTACTACATTCAGCAGCTTTGCAACTTTGAAATTGAAGCTGCCGACAAAGCCACACAACAGGGACCGATCGGTGATTATGGCTTGACTTTTGTTTTTATTCCTTAGAAAAATGATAAATTTACAAAAATGTGGTAAAAATTAAATATAAAATACATATATTTTTTATTGTTTAATCTCCATTCTATCATCACTTTATACATATTTCAATACTCTTTAACAATGCTTAACAAAAAAAAAATTAAAAATGACCAAAAATTAATCCTGATAGGTAATTTTACCAAAGATCAAAATGGACACATTTCCTATTTTCTGTTGTGAAACTGTAACACAGTCATTGCTTTCCATTTTACATTTCTCAGGGGATCAGGGAAACCCTAGCTTCTCAATCTTCAGTATTTATTAAGATTACAAAGAGAACTGTAGAGGTAGGATCAAATACAAACCCAATTTGGGGAAAAAAAAAATTAAGGAGACCATATAATGTTTCGAGCAAACTGGACTTAAAAAATAATAACTGTTATAAGTAATATCCACAAAATTTCCGAGATGAAGAGGAAAGCAGGTGATGAAAATCCTGCAACAAAGTAACAAAAAAATGCTGCTGAGCCAGCCAGGGTACGGAAGATGGAACTTAGTATCCATACCTATGAGATTAGACCATCCTCCAACCTTTTACTTTGCTTGAACATCTTTGATAATGTCCAGGATCATGTTCTATCTCCCTTCAGCTTTTCTGTTTCTTCTGATTAAGAGCAGCCTCTTCTTTCAGTCTTTACACAAGAAACAAACAAATACAAAACAAACAGAATGTTAGTTTGATGCTAACACTCCCAAGCATATTTTTGAAAGAGAGCAGCATTATACGAGAAATCAGCTCATGAGAAGAATTCAATGCTTTTTATCCAGCACTGTCTGTGATGCTCACTGACGTGTAAGCAACTGTATGAGACTAACAAGATAACCTTGATATAGGTTGGCTCATAAACATTCTAGAACATATAAAACAACATGAATGTGCTGTAGCAAGAGTTAAATTTCTTAAAAGGGATGCTAGAATACCGTATTCAGTAAACATTCAGAAATGTGATAGACTATACATGCAGATATTTCAGGAAAAAGTAGAAAATGCCAATTGAACATTTCTTGCCAATAAACTGATGGGGTATATGATGAAGATTTCTCCATTTATTTGTTTTTCAATCGCAATAGAAAATCACAAACTAATGAACAAAAAAAAAAAAATAGATCACAGTCCAAAAGAAAAGTAATAAACTGAGTTTTGCAGCTTCGACATACCTTTTTGGTGGTCTCCTTTTCGAGTCAATGTCAAGAAAAGTCTTCAGCTCTTCAATGCTCATGATATCCTCATTATCGCATTTTAATAAATTGCAACCATCCATAAATGCTGCAGCCTCAGCTAAGCCTGGAAAAGGCGATAAATCCTTAAAATTCCCCTTGAAGAATTCCATCAAAATGAGCCCTGGAGGGAATCCAAAAGGAAACTATTAGGTCAGACAATTATAAGTACAAATCAAATTCAACGATCCATAATCAAAGAGCTATTTTGGAAAAATAAGATCAAATTTCAGTTGTTTTAGCCTCTGAATCATAAATTTCCGTAGTCTTACAGCCATATATCTATAGGGTGCTTTTAGAACGTCCGAATTTGCTTTCAAATCCATTGGATTTTGATTAATGTGGTAATCTTATTCATTATACAACGATGACAACCCAAATCTATCTTATCTTATCCAATCCAATCTAAAGCAACAAACCACACATATCAAACACAATACCCAATCTGTCAAAATTCTTTTGAAAAATAAACCATTCATCCCTCCCTATAGCATCTAGAAAGAGGCTAAATTGGCTAATAATGAAGCTATTATAGACATGTTAGAAAACTGAAGCTTTCAAAACTTAGATGTACGATAAAAAGGTTTCAGGGTTGAGATGAAATTACGATTACAAAGTAAAATTATTTCATTATAAAAACTTGAATAATTGTAAACTACAGCTTGGTTATAATCAATTATATGAAGCATAAATAATCAACGATAATGGATGAATTGAGAAATACATGTACCTAGGGCTCGAAGTGTCTTCAAATCAAACTTATTCGCAAGTTCTTCATGGCCAATAATTTTAGCACGCTGTAAAACGAGCATCTTTAAGCTAATAAGCATGTCCTGTTCAATAAATTTACTTTCCAAGTCATTAAAAGGGGACAAAAATCAAGAATCATGAAGCATCAACAGCTAATAAGTGGGAGAATTTATAATTTGATGTTTGATTAGAGAACTTACAAGCTCAGATTCTGAGAGGGAACAAAGCCAACTCACATCTACATCCCGATTCTTAATCAAAATTTCTTTAATCTCCTTCAATTCCATGCCTTCAGTTATCTCTCTCTCTCTCGTTGTGTTTCTCTTCTGCTCTCCCTTCTTTCAGTCACCGCCGCTATTCCTCTCTTCCCTGTCTATACAGATTAATAGGTTTAAGTTTTGATTTATTTTCTGGCTAAAGTTCAACGTACACCCAATATTATCGACAAACATCAACCCGCTCCCAAATTTTCTAAACAATTGTTTTAAAGAGTTGATGACAATTGACAGAGATAAAGTGTTTTTACCTTTTTTTTAACAAAAAAAAAATCAACACTTCAAGAAAAACACCCCTAATTGAAACCCTAAATTGATTTTCCAATAGGCAATTACGAAATCAGAAAGAAGAATAATAATCTTAGCCAAAATATAAATTGAATCCACAAGAAAGCATGCACGGCGCTGGCTCTGATAAACTACTAGTAGTGGAATGATGAGGTGATAAATGGGTAATTGAGCGAGTCAGGCGGTGATCAGTGGCACTAAGGCGCAAAGGGTCCTAGGGCCTAGGCACGCACCTGATGAATGTGAAGGGCAAGTTGCAGAAAAAAATACAAGTACTCAGTCAACTAAAACAAAGAGAAATCATTGAAAATATATCAAAAATAATTACAATAATACAAATATTGATAATAAAAATTAATTATTTGTCAAAATTGAAAACACACCTCAAAACCTATCTTAATTTATTAAAGAAATGTTATACAACTTGATTTCAGATTGGGTGGGTCCAGTGTTATCAAAGGCGTGCCTGAGGCGCGCCTAGGTAGAGGCGCTAGCCATTGCGCCTAGAGGGTATCCAGGCGAGGCGACGTGCATCAGGCGCGCGCCTAGGCGATGAGGCGCGCGCCTGATGCCAATGAATGAGGCGCGCCTTAGGCGCATAATGCCAAAAATCTTGGTTTTTGACCCAATTTCGTTGATTAAAGCTCTTTTTTGTACTTTTTTTAGTTTTTTTCCAACATAGAGAGTTAAAAGAAAAAGAATAATAACAATAAATCTCATAATTTAACTTAATTTATTTACTTTTGACATTGACTCTTAGATAATTTGTTGGGATTGTTTAAAATTATAAGAAAATTTTATATTTTGTAAAATATAAATGTTTGCCATAATAATTAATAATAGATCATACATTTATAATTATTGGGAACATAATTTTAACCAAAAGATTAAACTAGTCAATAATAAAATTGTACATAAGACATTATAAGAAAATATTAATATTTTATTTATAATAGCAACTTAGTTATGAAAATAGTGATGTATATAAATTTAATTGAGTGCAATAATTTATAAATGTTTTGTCATAATTTGGTCAAAATATTAAAAAATACTCAAAACAAAATGATTAGAAGAATATAAATGTTTCTCTTTCTAATTGAAAAATTATATATACAAATATGCGCCTCACATTCCTCAGGCGCGCGCCTTGCGCCTTGAGGCGTGCCCCTAGGCTCCAGGACCTTTTGCGCCTCGGTGCGCCTTGCGCCTTTAATAACACTGGGTGGGTCAATTTTTTCTCACATATTTTTTTGAGGCGCACCTACACGCATCTTATAGGCATGCGCCTAGGCTTTGTGCTTAGGTCACATGGCCAAATTCTCTTCTTGAGGTGCAGTGGTCTCCTCTGACAACTATGGCGGTAATAATGAGGCGATGGACTGCAACGGCGATGGTGAGGTGATGGCTTGCAGCAGGCATAGTTTGAAAGCTCGATATGAGGCACACCTCGTGGCCGCAGCGAGTCGAGGCTATCGCCTCAGACCGAGCTTTCAACAGGCCTGCCTCAAAACCTGAGATGGCCCGTCTCATGACTCCTCGAGTTAGGGCGACCTGAGGCGGTTTGAGGCGGATGCCTCGACCCGAAAGCCCTAAACTTTCAATTTTTTAAAATAATATATATAAGGGAGTTGAAGTCGGAACAAAGAGTCCCGACTTGAGCTTCTTTATAAACTAAAAAGCTATAGAAAACAAAAATTTTCAATTTTAAAATCATAACTGACAGTGTCATTAACCCGTTGACAGGGTAGCTTGACCTCAATGCTTTGCCGAAAATGACAAAATAATAACCAATATTTACTATTATATTTGTTGACGGTGGATTTTGGTCTCAGGGTGATACGGGAATATCACCTCCGAGGGAACCCTCCTTCAACTGTGAATTTGTTTGGTTATGCGGGAAACCAAAAGCAAACTTAGCGGAAAACAAAGAAATACGCCAATCAGACAAGGTGATTTAACGTGGTTCGGTGGACTTTGAGATCCGACCTACGTCCACGGACAAGAACAGGGTGGTACTCTTTTTATTACTCAAATACACCTCTCAGGCCTCTCCTTTTCTCTTACAAATCGGAACTTTATGACTCTAATCTCTCACTCTTGTGATGATTTTCAGATGTCTTCAACTTGTCCTTCTACACTCACTCTACCCTCCTATTTATAATGGTGAAGAAGCCAGATTCCTATTTGTACAAGAATTCCCAATGGAGATGGTCTCCTTTTCCTATCAGGATTCCTAGTCAAAACTATTCCCTTTTCCCATAAGGATTCCTAATCAAAACTATATTTACTTCCTTTATCCTATTAGGATATTAAGTTATTACTTTACCCCATTAAAGTAGGACAACTTATCCATTTTCCGCAAGAATAGGATGCTTTATCTTCCTGAGCACGCCTCGTCATGTGCTCGGTCTTCATGAGGTCGGTCATGATAGCCATTTGAACTGAGAATGTTGCTGTCGATCTGATAATGCTCGGTCATCCGATCTCAAGTGCTCGGCCATTTAGTATAAAGTGCTCGGCCTCTTACCGTCAAGTTGTCGGGTCGGCTTTAACGGTCTCGATCAATGGAGTTACCCCTTTTACCCCTGTCGTGTTGTTTAAATAACATAGTGCCCGAAAAACACCATCAACATCTGTCCCCTAGTTCTCGGTAACAACGAGTTTGTGAGTTGATGCCGGGAACTATAAAAAAAGATGGTGTGCTGATCGCCTTGCTGGTGGTCGCTCCAGAAATCACCGAGAAATTGTCTTTGCCATCAACTAAGTCTTCTGTTTCTATCTTCATATCCTCGGTTTATTGGAGATGCTGACTCTATTCAGAATGATTCTCCACCTCAAAGCAAATTGCTTACTTGGGTCGTTCCATCAGGAGATGAAGTTCCTCTTGTTGTCCAAACTAAAAATGACTCCTCCTCTGTAATATCTGTACCAGAGATTTGGGGGTCCTGACCCCTGACTGATCCAATCTCGATTGTGAGGAGAAAATTTTGCCTTTGAGCTAACGATGATGTGCTCGGTGGCATGTGATCCTGTCTCGAGCTGTGAGAGATGCTCGGGCCTGGGGGAACGTTACGTCCCCAGTCCGAAGGACTGACTCGGTGGGACGCAACCCGACCCCGAGCTGAGAACGATACTTGGACCTGAGGGAATGTTACGTCCCCAGTCCGAAGGGCTGACTCGGTGGGACGTACCCCGACCCCGAGCTGAGAACGACACTTGGACCTGAGGGAATGTTACGTCCCCAGTCCGAAGGGCTGACTCGGTGGGACGTACCCCGACCCCGAGCTGTGAAAGGCACTTGGACCTGAGGGAATGTTACGTCCCCAGTCCGAAGGGCTGACTCGGTGGGACGTACCCCGACCCCGAGCTGAGAACGACACTTGGACCTGAGGGAATGTTACGTCCCCAGTCCGAAGGGCTGACTCGGTGGGACGTACCCCGACCCCGAGCTGTGAAAGGCACTTGGACCTGGGGGAATGTTACGTCCCCAGTCCGAAGGGCTGACTCGGTGGGACGTACCCCGACCCCGAGCTGAGAAAGGCACTTGGACCTGGGGGAATGTTACGTCCCCAGTCCGAAGGGCTGACTCGGTGGGACGTACACCGACCCCGAGCTGAGAAAGGCACTTGGACCTGGGGGAATGTTACGTCCCCAGTCCGAAGGGCTGACTCGGTGGGACATCGCCCGACCCCGAGCTGTAAAAATCACTTGGTCCTGGGGGAATGTTACGTCCCCAGTCCAAAGGCAGACTTGGCGGGACATCGCCCGACCCCGAGCTGTAAAAATCACTTGGTCCTGGGGGAATGTTACGTCCCCAGTCCAAAGGGCAGACTCGGCGGGACATCGCCCGACCCCGAGCTGTAAGAATCACTTGGTCCTGGGGGAATGTTACGTCCCCAGTCCAAAGACAGACTCGGTGGGACATCGCCCGACCCCGAGCTGTAAAAATCACTTGGTCCTGGGGGAATGTTACGTCCCCAGTCCAAAGAGCAGACTCGGTGGGACATCGCCCGACCCCGAGCTGTTTGAATAACTTGGCCCTGGGGGAATATTACGTCCCCAGTCCAAAGACAGACTCGGTGGGACATCGCCCGACCCCGAGCTGTTTGAATCACTTGGCCCTGGGGGAATATTACGTCCCCAGTCCAAAGACAGACTCGGTGGGACATCGCCCGACCCCGAGCTGTAAGAATCACTTGGCCCTGGGGGAATGTTACGTCCCCAGTCCAAAGACAGACTCGGTGGGACATCGCCCGACCCCGAGCTGTAAGAATCACTTGGCCCTGGGGGAATGTTACGTCCCCAGTCCAAAGACAGACTCGGTGGGACATCGCCCGACCCCGAGCTGTAAGAATAACTTGGCCCTGGGGGAATATTACGTCCCCAGTCCAAAGACAGACTCGGTGGGACATCACCCGACCCCGAGCTGTTTGAATCACTTGGCCCTGGGGGAATATTACGTCCCCAGTCCAAAGACAGACTCGGTGGGACATCGCCTGACCCCGAGCTGTTTGAATCACTTGGCCCTAGGGGAATATTACGTCCCCAGTCCAAAGAAACCGACTCGGTGGGACGTAACCCGACCCCGAGCTAAGTAAACAAGCGGCCTCAGCGGAACGAAATCCAGCCCCGAGCCGAATAAACAATTGGCCTCGGCGGAACGAAATCCAGCCCCGAGCCGAAACAAACATCGATCTCGGCGGTACAAGAGCAGACCCGATCCGGAAAGAGACATCGGTCTCGGCGGTACAAGAGCAGACCCGATCCGGAAAGAGACATCGGTCTCGGCGGTACAAGAGCAGACCCGATCCGGAAAGAGACATCGATCTCGGCGGTACAAGAGCAGACCCGATCCGGAAAGAAACATCGGTCTCGGCGGTACAAGAGCAGACCCGAGCCGGAAAGAGACATCGGTCTCGGCGGTACAAGAGCAGACCCGAGCCGGAAGAGACATCGGTCTCGGCGGTACAAGAGCAGACCCGAGCCGGAAAGAGACATCGGTCTCGGCGGTACAAGAGCAGACCCGATCCGGAAAGAGACATCGGTCTCGGCGGTACAAGAGCAGACCCGATCCGGAAAGAAACATCGGTCTCGGCGGTACAAGAGCAGACCCGAGCCGGAAGAGACATCGGTCTCGGCGGTACAAGAGCAGACCCGAGCCGGAAAACAAATATCAAAATCATTGTGTGAGCCATAACAACAAGCATAATCAAATGTCAACCTAAGTCAGAAGAGGTTTACTCACCTTTTTGGGATCTGTTGCCTTTCTTGCAACTCTACACTGGTCACTACAAGCAAGGCTCTTCTTAATATATCATCTCTGCATCTCAGCATTCCACGCATCCGACCGGATGACTTCCGCTATCAACTTGGTCGACCTAAAAAACCGAATGGTCTATGTACACACCGAGATAGCCTTCTTTTACCAAGTCTTCCACCTGCTCCCGCAGGTCTCTGCGCCGTCCGTTGCATGTCCTCTGGAGTTGTGGTGTATGCAATAAGCCTTTTGGTTCCTTCTGTCCGGGGGGAACCTCCTTTGGTCGGGTTCCACTAAGAGGCCTTTCCCCTGGATCTCCATGACAATTTGCCCCAGTGGTTTCTTTAGGGGAATGTATGCATCCTCCCTGACCACGTGGTTACTTGGGTCGGCGCCCTTCTCTCCGGATTTTCCCGGTGCAGTGGCTTGAATTCTTTGTGTTTCGGGGGTGGTCTTCTGGATTCTTTTTCTGTTCGGCGGGGGGCGCCCTCCCTTGGGGTTCTATCCCTGATGTTGTTCCCTTTCCGGGATACTTTCTCTTCGTTCTCTAACAAAACGAACTTCCGGGTCACCTCCAGGGCGGTGGCGTAGTCCGGGGTGTCCTGGATCCTTAGGTGGGTCCATAGTCTTCCGACCCTCAAGGCTCCTTTCAAGCTTTCCAGGGCCTCAGGGGATTCATACCCTCCGACTTCGAGTACCATATTATGCTACCTTTCAATAAATATCTTTAGAGGTTCATCGTCTCCTTGCTTCATGAGCCGGAGTTCTCCAATCGTCTTTCTGGAGACACAAGCCCCCTTGAATTGTCGTATGAATGACTTCTTCAGTTGCGTGAAGCTGCTGATGCTTCTTGGGGCTAAGCTCATGTACCATAGAATGGCTGGTCCGGCCAGAGTTAGGGGGAACACTTTGCAAATGGCGTTCCCTGTTACCCCTTGCACCTCCATCAGCAGGGTGAAACTTTCAAGGTGGGTCTTAGGGTCGGTATGGCCCTTGTACGGTGTCATGGTCGGCATGTTAAATCTCTTCGGGAATTTCTCCGATTTTATTTCCTCCGTGAGGGGGGACTCATCTTTGACGTCCTGGATGTCCCCTCTGTTTGCGTTGGGGTATACTCCTCATTTGACCAGTTCCTCCCGTACCCAAGATTTCATACTGCTGTCCCTGGTTTTATGCCGCCCTCTGAGGTTTCTTTTCTTTCTGCTATCTTGGGAGCGGCGCTTCTCAGGGTCGGCGTCGTCCCGCACTTCTTCGGTATGTTCTTTTCCTTTCCTCCGGGTACTGTGAGGGCTATCGTGGGAGGGATCTGGTGATGATTTGTCATCTTCCTCTTCCCATGTGTCCTCGGTTTGGGAATCCCTTTGTACTACCACGGATCTCACCCTGTAGGGTTCCCTCCTTTGAGGTCTGTCGTCTTCGCTTGTATCAACAATTCTCTTTCCTTCCGCTATCTCACTCCTTCGCCGGCTAGTCCCGGCCTCAAATTTTCCGTCGCGTGCTCCTTCCATCCTTTCCAACCGGTCTACTATGGTTTTTAGTAGAGTTTGGTTTTCCTCCCTTTCCTTCCTAAGGTTTTCCTCGATCTTTTCCATCCATTCTGCACCCGAGCTCCCTGATGATTGTTGGTTTCCGCCTTCCGCCATTTGTCTTATTACGCGAGTTGCTTTTCGTAGAGTTCCCCACAGACGGCGCCAACTGTTGACGGTGGATTTTGGTCTCAGGGTAATACGGGAATATCACCTCCGAGGGAACCCTCCTTCAACTGTGAATTTGTTTGGTTATGCGGGAAACCAAAAGCAAACTTAGCGGAAAACAAAGAAATACGCCAATCAGACAAGGTGATTTAACGTGGTTCGGTGGACTTTGAGATCCGACCTACGTCCACGGACAAGAACAGGGTGGTACTCTTTTTATTACTCAAATACACCTCTCAGGCCTCTCCTTTTCTCTTACAAATCGGAACTTTATGACTCTAATCTCTCACTCTTGTGATGATTTTCAGATGTCTTCAACTTGTCCTTCTACACTCACTCTACCCTCCTATTTATAATGGTGAAGAAGCCAGATTCCTATTTGTACAAGAATTCCCAATTGGAGATGGTCTCCTTTTCCTATCAGGATTCCTAGTCAAAACTATTCCCTTTTCCCATAAGGATTCCTAATCAAAACTATATTTACTTCCTTTATCCTATTAGGATATTAAGTTATTACTTTACCCCATTAAAGTAGGACAACTTATCCATTTTCCGCAAGAATAGGATGCTTTATCTTCCTGAGCACGCCTCGTCATGTGCTCGGTCTTCATGAGGTCGGTCATGATAGCCATTTGAACTGAGAATGCTGCTGTCGATCTGATAATGCTCGGTCATCCGATCTCAAGTGCTCGGCCATTTAGTATAAAGTGATCGGCCTCTTACCGTCAAGTTGTCGGGTCGGCTTTAACGGTCTCGATCAATGGAGTTACCCATTTTACCCCTGTCGTGTTGTTTAAATAACATAGTGCCCGAAAAACACCATCAACAATATTTATTTTTTAGTTATAATTTATTATTAATAAATTTATTTATGATAGGAATTATATGTGATGATGACTCTTTGAAGGATGATACTTCAGACCCACATTTCATACTATTAGACACAAATGATAGCCTATTTAGAGATTAACAATCATTCTATTTCATGGATCTATTTTCTTATGTTTCATTTTGTTTCGTTTTGATGGATGCTTTTATGTATTGGTTGATATGGATTTGTTGTGGATGACATATTTTGATGCTTGTAGTTTTTTTCATGTTCGGATTAAGGCTATCGCCTTGACCATCTCAAGGCTTCCCACCTCGCCTCACGCAGGGGACCACTTCACACAGTATACCGAGTTTTCGAACCTTGGGGGCAGCATTTGAAGCTCATGTGTTGGTTTTGATAAAATTAGGGAACGAAAGAGGTGCGTGAATTGGTAAGCAAATAGTTATTATTGCCACGGTCAATACTGAGATGCTCAACAACATAACTAAATATGCCAAAAAAAAAACTGAACCTAGACTGACCCTCCAGCATCTGAACCCAAAAAAAAAAAAAAATCTTTTAAGATTAGTGATTTTCATTGTTTTATTCGTAATAAACTACTAACTAATAATCAATATGATAAATGATTGATTAAAAAAAAAAAAAAAAGACTCAGCCAAATCTGTTCGGCCTAAACGGCCCACACGAACGGGCTTCATGAGAAAATTTACAAAATCAGGGGGGAAAAACAGCACCCAACATACGAAAAACTGAACCAAACAACAGCATCCCAAAAGAGAGAGAGAGAATGAGGAAAAAAAAACTCACTTGAAAGTTGACACTCAATTTCGGTTGCAGCTCAGGTGGATGATAAGCGGAAGAGGCAGCAACGGCACCGTGTTGTGCGTCGGAGGTTGGTGGGTGAGGCGACTCTGCTATGCTGTGGAGGGAGAATTGGAGACAAAACGTGAAGGAGTGAGGGCTTTTTAATTGATTTAGGTTTTAATTGTTTTGGGCTCGTTTAATTGAATGGGCTTTTAATTGTTCGGGTTGGGCTGGCTTTAAATTGTTTTGGGTTGGGCTGAGATTGTAACTGATTTTTAACAAATAAATAAAAATAAATAATTTGGAAAAAAAAAAAAAACACCCCTAATTGAAATCATAAATCGAATTTTCTATTATATAAAGAAAGGAATCAGAATCATGCATAATCATCATCTTAGCCAAAACGAGTCCTGAAGTAACAGTATCAAAACAAAGTTCTGTTTTTCAGAGATTTATAAATTGGACTATTTGTTACAGATCTTTGAATCGAATTTCTGCGTTGGTGCAACTGTTCTTTAACATAACGAATTCTTGCATCCACTCTAGCAGAAAAACCAATGTGAGTCATATGCTGTGAGTTTTGTTGTTCCCTTAACCACATTTGATTCTCTGTCACATCCTTCTTGAAATGTTTCATTTCTTGAATAATATGATCGTCCATGGGATAAAATGAACGTTGAATGGCAATGTGCAAGAAGTAAGGCAGAAGAGAAGCAACAGCTACAAGCAATGTGATGAGCCAGAAAATCGGTGCAGCTCCAATGGCTTGTGGGAAAACCTGAAATGCTGTGTTGGAGTAAATTGGAGGGATTGTGCCGTAGGCAAGAAGGAAAATGTACCATAAGAAGATGCTACCCCAGATGACAAAATGTTGAATCCAAGTGAAATGGCTAATGACTAGGGCTATCTGGCAGTTGACTGTCCAAATAATACAGGTGTAAGTCATGGCACCAAGATGTGCTATTTCTGCTACTTCTCCCTCCCCGCGAAATGCAGCAGGGGAAAGTATGTAGATGTTGGCAAGGAAGATTATTAGAGAAGCAACAATGCCGTTTAGTAACCAACCAATGATGCGATTCCAGCTGAAGTATACATTCTTCTGTCCTTGTCGATAAAGGGCTGGAAACTGTTTCATTTCAGAAAAGAATAAACAAGTATTGCACTGTTTTAGCAAAATGATTGAAGCACTGTTCTATGCTGTAATTTTGTGCTTCTGCATTGTGTTTCAGAAGATGGAGATGTGTGTGACCGCGCGTGTGTTTTTGAAATTTTATTTACCTGGAGGCATACATCTGATGAAACATCCTGCTCGAAGACTCCCAAGGCGATAACTGGTAAGGATGTTAATGCTACATTGAACATTACCATATACCAGTCATCGTATAAAACCTCTCCGGAGAAACTTGTGTATAATTCGTAGTAGAATAAAGTAAGGCCGAATGCAATGTTCTTGTATACAAAATAGAGAACCTACATCGACTTTAAAATTATTGATCTTCGAGGCAGAGATTCATACTGTCATATATAAACACTATTCATTTGCAATTTTATATATGGTGTAAGTAGAAGTTTACCATCTTGCAGATTCTCTTGTAACACCAATGACCATGGACTATGAGTAATCTCTCTAAGTATTTGAATTGAGGTAATGAGAAGTCGCTAGCCATGACTGCCTGCAAGAAATATTGAATTAAACTTTAGCAATGCTGAGAAGAACTTCTCTGTATCCCATTAACATGACTCGCGAGAACATCATTCATGGGTTGTTTTTATGCAGATTTCAAGTCTTCCTGATTCTCAGCAGCATGAAACAATTCCTAAAATACTGAAAAAAGAAGGAAAAGGGTAACCCAACAAGTGATTATAGGTCAACAAATGAGGTTACCTGCATTCCCTCCATGCCGCTGATCCCAACTCCTATATCAGCTTCTTGAATCATGCCAACATCATTTGCCCCATCTCCTATTGCCAAAGTTGTCCTGCCAGTGTATTCCTTAACCAGTCGAGTGATCTGGCAGCAAAAAAATTTATGTGACAAATTCATATTGAAAACATTTCTTGGAAATCTGTCCAAACTGGTTTTGTTCAATTTTCATGAGCCATCTAAGCTCTTTGCAAGTTCAGTGAATGATGTTACAGATAACTGAGACGAAAGGTTTACCAAAGCTTTCTGTTTAGGGGACACGCGGCAGCATAAAACAGAAGCACAATTAACAGCCAACTGTAAGAACTTGTCCTTCACATCACTTCTAAAAGCAATTTCAAGAGCTTTTCCATCAACCACCAAAGCAAAAGGTGCACATTTATTGCTTTCTTCACACATCAGCTGATAAGCACTTTCAATTTTCTCTAAAATCTCTGCTTTCATAGCCTGAAAACTAGGAAGAGAAATCCCATTATTACCAATTCAATTATTGATTTAGTTTGATTGTATTTGCTTGTGGTGCATATGCACATACATACAGGCTCATGTTATTGTAGCTTCTTTGAAGTTGATTTTTACCTTCAGTTGGTTGCTAGACTCGATATCCTTGCTCATGCTTATATCAAATTGTTGCATGTCCTGCCGAAGTAAGCTGCAAGAAAATCTGCCAAAAGAACGGATCAACATGAACATACATACATTCTCAGTTTCTCTCCATCTGATTATTTAATTAGAACTGCATAATTAGTCTATAAGCTTTAATATAATTACAAAGCCTCACCCAATATTTATTGCAGTTTCCTTCTTGTCACCAGTGAGCAGCCATATTTTCAGCCCGGCTTGTGCAAGTTTGTCAATGCACTCTGGAACCTGGAACATAACCCAAAAAAGGTCATATATAGGAAACTAGCTCATCTTTCACACATGCAACTTATATAGCCATTTTCCTTCTCTTAGGGCAATTGCATAAAACTGTTCAGTTTCATTGCAGCATAACTACAGATTATTGACCTTGTCAGTTGACACAGGCATAGGGATGGAGAGAGATACAAACCCCTTTCTGTAACTTGTCTTCAACAGCTGCTACCCCTAACAAAATTAGATCCTTTTCGATCATTTCTGATGCTTTCTCGAGTAATTCCTCTCGTTCAGGACCTATTGTGGTTTTGGCCTTGGTGAATATGGAGTTCCAATGTTCATACTCACATGCGTCAAGTTTACGATAGGCAAAAGCTAGAGTACGAAAACCATCCTCAGCATAATTTGAAATGTGCACATCTGTTTCCTTTTTGTATGACCTGCCATTTTCTCCAAGCCTGTCGAAGATAATACTGAAAAACAAAAAGAAAAGAAACAATAGAAAATATGAGATTAGACAGTGGAATAAGCCCTCAGTACCAATTATTATGTGAAACTTATCCTTTCTGGACAAAGAAACTGGGAACTTTTGAGAAGTTGGCATACCTATCAGCTCCTTTGCAAAGGAGGAAGATCTGTCCTTCTTCATCGCTTACTATTACAGACATCCTCTTCCGAGAACTACAGAACTCTAACAGATTTAGAAGCTTGTACTCCCTGAAACAACCTTGATATTATGTGTAGGAATTAAAAGGAATCAAACAGAACAAAACATGATCATAGAGTAAGAGAAAGGAGAAAAAATGGAAGGCACAGTTGTGGGATGATTTACCTCTCTAGTTCCTTTTCAGATGAAGGATCAAGCTCCTTTAAGACCAAAGTTGATTGGGTTCTTCGGCAAAATTGGAATCCAAACTCTTGTGAAGCAATCAAGAAAGCCACCTCTTCTGGTGATTCTGCTTCATATTTTAGTTTATCAGCTTTATCGTCTTCCACAGGTATCCCGGTGTGACATAGAGCCATGACTCTGAAGAACATTGTTATGTCATTTATGTTGGATCTGTGAGTCCAATTTTTGTTCATTAACCTGTCATCCTTAAAGTTGAAACCCTGGATAAATGCTTCTTTCCCCACGTGAGAGATTCTTGCATCTTCAATAATAGGAATTACTTCTTCTTGTCCACCTAGAGCCTTTTTAGCACTAATACCAGCCACTGAGAACTCACACATTTCAAAGCTTTGGCTACTTGTTTCAGATGCATCCATACTAAATCGATATGCCTCAACATCAGAATTCATTCGTCTTGATGCAGCAAGATCAACTTCATTTATATCACCCCCATATGAAATTCCTGCAATCGAGCATTTCCTGAATTCCATCTGGTTACATGTCAAAGTCCCCGTTTTATCTGATAAAATCATTTCCACCTGCCCTAACTCTTCATTTAAATTTGAAGTTCGAGCTTTAACAGACTTACTAGCTGCTTCATCATACATTTGTATATCCTTATTAATGAGGATTGCCTGTAAAACTTTGACAACTTCTATAGAGACATACAGAGAAATAGGGATCAAGTAGCCATACAATATGAGGGCCCTTATGAACTGTAAGACAGCTGATACCCGAGGCTTCAATGGATTGAAGAATTCATCTTTTTCTTGCAAACGAAGGTACCACCATTCAACCATGTCATACTTCAAAACCAGAGCAGATCCAATGGAGCTGACTAATGAAACCAATACCAGCATTGAAAAAAGAATGTAGATGACATGATCCATCCTTCTTTCAATCTGGCTACGTTTAGATGGTGAACGTGTAGAGTTTCGGACAGCTTTTGTGTCATGCCCACTAAAGATTACTACCCCATAAATGTAATCAGTGTTTCGAAGCTTCGAATCTCTTAAAAGCACCTGGGCAGGACACAGGGGATATGATCCATTTTGAAACTCTAAATTCCCCACAAAGGTGTAAAGATTAGGATTCGGATCCTCACAACGAATTACAGCTTTGAAACTACTGAAATCTTCATCCTCATCCAAGCCAAGTGTGGCTTCTAAGCATCTTTTCATTTTCAGATTTGTTTCACCATCAAGATTCATTGTCTCAACATAACAAACACCATCATCATAACTTGAAGAAAGTAAAAGAAGATCACTCGGAAAATACTCATTCTTGCTAACATTAACAACATCTCCTACAAAAAGCTCTTTCCATAATTTGTCAACAAATATGCCATTTCCTACATGAGTCTTTACAGTTCTGTTGTTCACACTCAAATCCTGCAAATTAATGTTTAAAGTTATATGATTTACAACCTGCTATAAGAGTACAAAATAAAAAAATAATTAGCTCATAATTACCTGAAGAAACCTTTGCCAATCCTCCACAGCCTCTTTAAGCATGCTGATTCCAACAACAAAGACCAAGGGGGCAATCATGCTAACTGGAGAAAATGGGGCCAATGAAGTGACAGATAAAACTGCTGCCAATAGAAAGTAAAGATTGGCAACTCTCCGAAACTGCTCGAAGAGTGCCCTGGGGAGAAAAGTTGCAACATTATACTTGGTTGTAGATACATAGTTGCTAGTGTATTTGTAAGGTTTCTTCTTGTGTAGCTGAGGTTCATTGCAAAAAGCTACGCGAGAAAAACCAGGCTGACCAAGAAGCTCTTGCACAGAAGCAGGATCGGATGTGCAGGGTCTAAAACATGAAAATGAATAGAGTTTGCTCCATCTAAGCTTCCTCTTTACTTTCCCAGATGACTCGACCATTATGAAAAGAGAACCAAAAAAATTCAAGATCTAATGATGATGCTCATGTTCTAAATTTCCAATAGCTAAGCAACAAAAGGGGAAAAAAAACTCTAGTTCTTTCTACTTAAAAGAACCTGAGTTCAGAAACAAAAACTGAAAACTGTGATTCTAACGAAATCCAACATGGCCAAATAATATAGTCCAAAGTTACAAAATTCTCCAAGCTTGTCTGTTATAGACTGTATTTATCTGAACTGTCCCTTAACTGTGATTCTATCATCAGAGTTTTGACACAGAGACATTTCCAATGCTCAACTTTCAGAGTTCCTTGGATCCTGCAGGCCTTCCATTAGCCATACCGCAAATTATGCAGCATTTAATAATTCCCACCAGCACCCTTAATGTCACTCTTTTCTCTCATTTAAATAAACCCAAAATAAGGTGCAGGTCACATGGTAACTGCATATTCAAGTAAGCCCATGACAAATCGACAAATGGGGAATTTATTTATTTTTCCCCTTCATGTCCAAGTTGATTTTTCTCTCACACACTAAACAATTCTTGAGATGGTAAGAACTCAAGGCTACATCGTGCCAGTGTGTCTCTAGATTCGAGAATTGAAATTCAAATGACACGTGGAAGAAAGGCTAATCCTCAAACAAGTCAACGAACCCATTATTGTTCTTAACTAAAATAATATTATATGCAATTGAATTGTCATTCCATGGAAACATCCATGTATTTGTTATATTGTCAATCCGGCTTTGGTTTTTGATCATTTATGTTATATGGGTATCACCAAAATGGATGAATCTTCATAGAATATGATAATCAGTTCATGATTTAAGATGGGTAAAGATCGTGCTGGAGGCACAAAGGAGTAACATGAGGAATTTAATGATCCGAAGTTTTATATATATGTAAACGATACAAAATATTACCAGTGGTTCATCATAGCACTTGTTTCCAAGATAAAATAACGAAATAATATGTTGAATCTTGGCTCTTTGTTGTGTTGTTCCGGAGAAAATCTAACGGAAATACCACGTTATTCGTGTAACAATCCAATAATCAATTGTCATGTGTGTTAAAATATTATAAAATAATTAAAAATAAATATTAAATTCTATATATCATTTACTAATTTATTAATGATAACACGTCGCTTAAAAAAAAGAGCTGTCAGTGTGGAGAATTCATTGAAGAGTGAATCAAAAAGAACAAAAGGGTTGTCTTCGATTAATAAATCTTACAAAACTTGGTTTCCATGGCCGCTTCGGCAATTTGTCATGGAGCTCTACATTGAGTTTGCCGAAAACCAGAAAATATAATCACACTTCGAAAACAACGATTATATATTTTTTTCCCCTAAGCTCCACCTGAATTCCACACTTGGCATGCACAGTACTTTCAAATTTTCTAAAATGATTAGTTAAAAAGGATTGATAATTAAGTAGTCAATGAGCATTTATTGATTGTTAACATATGTACATCCAAATTTTTTTTTTTTTTTTTGGATTATTAGGGAAATCAAACATCATTCACAGTGACGGAACCAGAAATTCAATACATGAGGGGCTAAGTTAAAAAGTTCAACAAAAAACAAGTATCAAAATTTGAATTTCATTAATATATTTTCATTCAATACATTTATAATTGTTCTTGACGAGTTTTCATATGTTGAAAACGTTGAATGATTACCTCATTATCAATACTACAAAAATATCATTTTCTATGTATACAACTAAACTATCATTCAACCATTGATCTCTCATCCGATTTCTCAATCGATTTTTCACAAAATGCATAGTTGAAAATTCCAATATGCTGCTCAATATTCATTTTGAGTTTTGTCTAAATGTCTTGAGAAAGCTATTTTAATATGTTGCTTCTGATTCATCAACGCTTCACAGTTATGTCTAGTTTTGTTGTGAGCACTATTCATATCTCCCTCATGTTCAATAAATTTTTCTTTCTTCTTCCAATTCTTAAATCATTTACCAACAAATATATCACCACCACTTTGTTTACCATTCTCTTCTTTAAAAAGATAACAAAAAAGATAAAATGCAGCATCTTTTTTCTACCTTATATTCCAACCATGATCCAAAATTTTCAAATCAAGTTAAGACAAACCGCTGTTTTTGATTTTCAAAATTTGATAATTTAAAGTTGTGCTTTTTAGGTTGAACTGTACATTTTTCTTTGGAGAATAATTTCAAAATTTGATAATTTCAAAATTTAATAATTTAATTTTCTTTGGAGAATGTTGTAATGTTGATTTTCTTTTAAAATATTACTATATCAAATAAACAAAATAATAATTTAGTTTCTTGTAACAAAATTTATTGAAAAAACCTAAAGGAATCAACAAATCATTATTAGGTTTCAAAATTAATATCATATTGTTCAATTTTTTCAAAAAAAAAAAATTGACTATGTTAAATTAATAAAAAAAAATTGACTATGTTAAATTACAACAAATATACTTGGCTGCAAAAAGGGTAACTGTAAGTTTAGCATCCTCACCATCAAGTTAAATTAATAAAAGATTCACTATGTTAAATTAATAACAAATTAACTACGTCAAAGTAATCTGTAACTGTAAAACTAAATAGCTAATAATGAGCATAGAAAAAAAATTGAACAATACGATATGTCGATAATATTAATTTCCAAACCCATTTTTATTTTGCATAAAAATATATAGAGAGTGTTATCCTGAATTGTTGGAATAAAAGTATAATCGTCCCTGGACCGTCATTTGCTTTATGCAGTTGCTCACTCACCTTTGAATTTCGTTGTTGATGACTTGTATCTTTTGTATTTGTTTCTTAAGAAGTTTCCGAATTTATGAGAAAATGAGAACAAAAAATAAGGATTTAATATAAAATAATTTTTTTCAAAAAAAAAAAATAATAATTTAGAAAATTTTGTTGGGCCCAGCAGGGGCTGCAGCCCCTGCTGGGCCCAATGTGGAGCTGCCCCTGATCATTCATACTGGAGTTATTGGACTCCGGTATGGATGTGTGGGTAAACAAATACTTCTACCTAATACTTGAATCTGGGACCTTGAAGACAAGTTACCAAGATCAAACCGATGGCCCTTTGGAGACATGTACATCTTGTAATGGATCCAGCATGCAGAAACATCCATCCAACTTTCGGTGCATGAAGCTTCCAGCATACAAGTAGGCCAGTGAAGATTAAGTTGGCAAAAACGTGTGGCACTGTAGCACACGTTTTTTGCCCTATAAAAGGGAGCTCGAATCTCAATTGTAAGACATCCCAAAGTGTGCAAATAAAGAGAGTGAAGTGAGGTTTTTGTAAGTTTAAACACTTGTATTCTATTATTGTAAGTAATAGAAGGTTTCGGTTTTTCCTCAAATACACTATAGAGTGATCAGAGAATCACAACAAGTGGTATCAGAGCTTTGGTTCTACTTTGAGGTCGTAAAATCGAAGAACGGAGCTCGGCTCGGAAAAATTCGGGTTCCGGCAAAGTTGTCGAAAATCCAATTTGAGGATACCATTAGCTAGTTCATATCGAGACGAGTTCGGTGGTATTTTTCGGCGATCAAACGGAGGTCCGAGAAGCCCGCACGCTCCCGCACGCATCGGAGAGTGAATCACACTCTCGGTCACGCGCCCACGTGCTGATCCAAGGTTGAAGACGATTACGTGGCGTCCACGGCAGCGACAGGTCAGCACACGTCAGCCACCCAATCAGCGCCACATCATCACACAGTCAGCAGCCATGTTATCGACACATCATCCACCACGTCATCGCCACATGTCAGACACGTCAGCAAACCTGTCCCACTTTTGCCACGTCATCGGACACATGTCAGCCACGTCAGCAATCCTGATAAATTTCAATAAGCCACATGAAGTCTTTGAAATTTACAATTTTACCCCAGAATTTTTAGGAATTTACAAATCAGCCTCTGAGTCAGATTTAGACCAACGAAGTGTCTATTCCACCATTTTCGACCATTCCGGACGCAACGGTGACCTCTGATTTATGAAATTCAGCCCTGATCTTAACCTATTTTCATTTTAAACTTTAAAACTTAAAATGGAAATGGAAGATTCCCCTTCTGGTGCAATGATTAAGCTGACAACAACTAATTACTCCCTATGGAGACCTCGGATGGTAGATTATTTACACTGTAAAGATTTATTTGATGTTATCGAGGTGAAGGGAGTGAGACCAGAATCTGTTAAAGAGTATGACTTTAATAAACTAAATAACAGAACTCTGGGTCAGATTAGACAGTGGATCGATCACAGTGTCTTCCACCACGTAGCACATGATAGAGATGCTTATGAAATGTGGAGGAAATTGGAAGACATGTTTCAGGCTAAAACAGCTCGGAATAAAGCCTTAATAATGAGGTGTTTGGTGAACCTGAATCTACGAAGTGGAACTTCCGTTGCAGAATACACCAACGAGTTCCAAAGCCTGGTGAACCAGTTGTCTGCAATAGACATGCAACTGGTAGACGAAGTTCAAGCTCTCTTGTTACTTAGTTCTCTTCCTGATAGCTGGGAGACACTGGTGGTTACTCTCAGCAACTCAGCTCCATGAGGCAAACTTACCATGCCTATGGTAAAAGACATCATGTCTAATGAAGAAGCCAGAAGAAAAGAAGTGGGCTCAGATCAAACAGAAGCCCTTGTCTCGGAGCATCGAGGAAGACAACATGAGAAAAATCAAGGTAAATGGAGAGGCAGAAGCAAAAATAAGGGAAAATCCAAGGACGGGAGAAAGCCCACATACAAGTGCTTCCACTGTGGCATATAAGGCCACCTAAAGAAGAATTGCCAAAAACTGCAACGAGAGCAGGGACAAGGCAATAACCAGCCGAATAAAAATGATGCGGAGATACTAGTAGTTACTACAGAAGATGTAGCTATATGCTCCGGCCAGGAAGAAGCGTGTCTTCACACCGCAACTCAAGATGTCGAGTGGGTGGTAGATACTGCAGCATCCTACCACGTCACTCCTCACAGGGATTTCTTCACAACATACAAAGCATGATACTTTGGAGCAATGAAGATGGGGAATACCAGTTCTTCTCAGATAGTGGGAATTGGTGAAATACAGTTGCAGACAAATGCAGGGTATACAATAACCTTGAAGGAGGTAAGACATGTTCCAGAACTTCGCCTCAATTTACTCTCGGGGGTAGCCTTTGACAAACAGGGTTATGTTAGCCACTTTAGCAATGACACTTAGAGAATGATAAAATGTGTCATGGTCATCGTCTGAGGACATATTTGTGGAACTTTATACAATACTCATGTGAAGATATGTGCATAAAGCCTCAATGTAGCTGAACCGGAGGCTTCTCAGAATCTGTGGCACCAGAGACTCGGTCATATGAGTGAAATGGGGTTGTCTACCTTGACAAAGAATAATCTAATCTCTGTCTCCAAAAATGTTGCTCTAGATCATTGCAACCATTGTATTTTCGGTATGCAACATAAAGTCTCTTTCAATCTCTCTTCTACAAGGAAATCAGAGTTACTCAGTCTGGTGTACTCTGATGTTTGTGGTCCCTTGGAGGTAAATTCACTAGCCGGTAACAAATACTTTCTTTCATTGACGATGTTTCTCGTAAGGTATGAGTGTATTTTCTGAAATCAAAGGATCAGGTCTTTGACTATTTCAAACTATTCCATGGCACAGTCAAACGTGAAACAGGGAAGAAACTGAAGTGTCTTCGCACAGACAATGAAGGCGAATATACTTCCAGGGAGTTCGATGTCTATTGCGGAATTCATGGCATTTGACACGAGATGACTCATCCACGCACCCTGTAGGGGGTTTTAGGGGCTGAATCCGGTAGCGCAGCGGAAGCGGTGAAAATCCGATTTTCAGATTTCAAAACTTTTTCTCGGATTAATTAAATAAACATATTTATTTAATATTCCAATAATCAAATTATGAAATAAAATTCAAATGAATCATATTCAAGTGAATTTACCAAATTACCCTTGCTTTGGTATTTTGTCCATTTTAGTCCGAAATTGATCTAATCAATTTTGAATGATTCTAAATCATTTCTAAGATGAACTTAGCATGTTCAAAACACCAAAAGCAACAAAAATCCCTAAATCTAAATTCTTGGCCGAGAGCACCAAAGGGGGGGCAATTTGTGCCCTTTGTGATTTCATGCATCAAAACACATCAAGATGCAATCCAATGAACATGAAACTTTATATGCATCATATACACACACAAATACACAACATATATAAAAAGCCCCAAATTTGGAATTGGTCATGAATAGGGATGGCAGTGGGTAGGGTATGGTGCGGGTTTTCCATTACCAAACCCGCACCCGCATATGTAAATAAATTATCAAACCCGCACTATACCCGTTGCGGGTTTTAATTTTCATTACCAAACCCGCACCGCATATAAAAATAAATTACCAAACCCGCATGGTACCCAGCGGATTTTTTGCGGGTTTTTAAAATATTGAATTACTTTGTGTTCTTAATAATATAATTTGTTTAATTAAATAATTTATTTTTAATTGCTAGCTGTAGTTTTCACATTTGTTTTTAATTTGAAATATACAACATGTAATGTATGTATATACAGTACATAGATAACATAATGTATGAAATACTCAGTACCATATATTTATTTTTTCATATAAACATAATTAAAACGAGTTCTTCCCTTCATAATTATAATGATCTAAATTAGCCAACTCAATCGACAATAAGCTAAAAAGTAATCACCAACCTTTGGTCATATTTTTTATGCTAAGTGTAATGAAAGTGATGCTTACAAGGCTCAAGTGGTGTAAGTGTAATGAAGAAGCAGGAAAGCTACTGAAGTTGCAGCAAACACTAGCTTATTTTGCTCCTCTCCCGTTTCTGATTATGTCAACTTAATCCAAATTTTTGCATTATAATTTTATTAACAAGTGTGATTAAAAAAAAACAATAATAGTCATGCAAAAAATCTTCAGTTGTGCAGGTTTCAGTTGGGCAGGCTGCGGCTGAGTGGGAGTGTGGAACTATGGATTAGTGTTTTAGGTTTAGGTTTTGTTAGTTGTTTTTATATGAAGGTTTTTTTATATTGTCCTAAAAATATTAATTAATAAAAAATAATATTGCGGGTATATGGATACCCGCAGCGGATATCCGCATTTTTTTCTTAAATACCAAACCCGCACCGCACCCGCAGCGGGTTCTATTTTAAATTACCAAACATGCACCGCACCCACTAATATATTTACCAAATCCTACCCATTGCGGGCGGATTTTTGCGGGTTTGCGGGTTTATGGGTAAAATGCCATCCCTAGTCATGAACCCTAATTTTTCAATTTTCACAAATTAGACAAATTAGACCAAATACATTAAATCAATTACTTCAATCATCATTCTTCCATCCAATCCAAGTCTCAACACAATGAAACAACTCAAGATCAAATCTAGGTCATTAAGAGTGGGTCAATAACTCTAGATTAGCAACATGGTTTCCAAAACCTTAAAAGAATAGTTATAACTACAATAGTTACAAGCTTTCTTCATCACACATGCTCAACACTTTCAACAAAATTTCCATCATAAAAAACAGAAGAAATAATGAAAAGAATAACTTAAGAACATCACAAGATGTTGCCTAGATCCTAAGGAACAATTTCCTTTCTAATAGTAAGTTTGAAAAACTTACAAAATCCAAGCTTTTCTTTTGGTTTCTTCTTTTCTTCCTCACTTGCTTTCTTTGTTTTCTTCGTGAAGCTTGTTTAAGTCCATAAATGGACTTCTTAAGCTTACATACCATACCCGAGGTTTCCCTGGACGCGAAACCTTCCGGCTGTTCCATATAGATTTCTTCATCAAGAAATCCATTTAGAAAAGCTGTTTTGACATCCATTTGCCAAATCTCGTAGTCATGATACGCAGCTATAGAAAGCAAAATCCGGATAGACTTAAGCATTGCTACCGGCGAAAAAGTTTCATCGTAGTCGACGCCAGGTCGTTGCGTGTAACATTTTGCTACCAGTCGGGCCTTGTAAGTTTCAACCTTACCGTCAGGCCCGCGCTTCCTCTTGTAAACCCATTTACAACCGATAGGAACAATTCCTTCGGGAAGCTGAATCAAGTCCCAAACTTGATTTTCATGCATTGAGTCTATCTCGGATTTCATGGCACTTTGCCATTTCACGGAGTCGATGTCCAACATCGATTCTCTATAGGTGAAAGGATCTGTCTCTTCAACTAAGAGAACATCCAGACTCTTTTCTTGTATCAAATACAAGCGTTCAGGAGGTCTAGATACCATTTCCGACCTACAGAGTGTGTGTGTTGAAGGTCCTTCATCTACTTGAACTTCAGGTTCCTCCGTTGGTTCGTTGCTTTCAGGTTGGACTTCATCAAGCTCAACCTGTCTATGATTACCACCTTCTGACAAAAATTCTACTTCTAGAAATTTTGCGAAGCGAGCTACGAACACATTTCGATGCTCGGTATCATAGAACAGATATCCCATCGTATTCGAAGGATATCGAACAGTTACCCTGACATAGGCAGGACAACCCCAAACCTTAATATAATAAGATTTGGTCTCCTACCGAACCATATCTGATACGGTGTCGTAGGAACAGCCTTTGAAGGAATCTTATTCAAAAGATGTGCGGCTGTTAAGAGAGAGTAACCCCATAAGTAATAAGGCAAATCTGTGAAACTCAACATCGATCTGACCATATCCAATAAAGTTCGATTTCTCCTTTCAGATACACCATTGTGATGTGGTGTACCTGGAGGAGTATATTGAGCGAGAATACCATTCTCCTTCATATAATCCATGAACTCACAACTCATGTATTCGCCGCCTCGATCTGATCGAAGGCATTTAATATATTTACCAGTTTGTTTTTCTACTTCATTTCGGAACTCTTTGAACTTTTCAAAGGTTTCCGATTTATGTCGCATCAAATACACATAACCGTACCGTGACAAATCATCGGTAAAGGTAACGAAGTATGAATAACCACTGTGAGCAGTTTGACTTAGTGGACCACATACATCAGAATATACGAGTTTCAGTAAGTTAGTGGCGCGGTGTCCAACACCAGAAAATTGGGCTTTGGTCATCTTACCCTGAATACAGGATTCACAAGTTGGATAGGATTCAATGGTAAGATCTGATATCAAACCATTCATAACCAATTGGGTAGGTAAGCGTTTAACGCCAATGTGACCAAGTCTCATATGCCAAAGTTCAGTATTATTAATTACAGGTAAACTACGTTTATTAACTCCAGTATTTAATATATCTTTTGAAGTTTGCAATGTATAATGACTATGCTGGTTTGGACAACAAAGGATCTGAATATTATTTTTATCATATAAATACAAAGAACTATTATTAATATTAATACAAAAGCCTTATATATCTAATACAAAAAGTGATATAATATTTGCGACACATCCCGGTACAAAATGACAGTCATTTAACAAAAGTGTCACATTCGGCAATGAGATCTCGCATACTCCCACTGCAACTGCATCCAAAGAGTCTCCACTCCCGAACCGCAACTGCATCTCCCCGGGCTTCAGCCTCTTACTTTCCTTCAGCACCTGCAACGAATTGCAAATGTGAATGGGACAAGCAGAATCTAAAATCCAGTTGGATGTAACGGCTTCACAAGCCAAAGATAAATCAATAACTGGAAAAAATAAAAGTACCTTGTAGATGCTCTGTCTCTCCTCAGCTGGGCGATGTAATCAGGACAGTTCCTTTTCCAATGCCCGACTGCCGCCGCAGTGGTGACATTTGTCTTCAGAAGCCCTTTTGGGCTTTGCAACCTTCGCCTGTTGTTGAGGACCAAAAGCATTCTTCTTCTTCTTGCATTTCTTGTTCTTTCCCTTGGACCATCCTTGGGAAGAAGCCGAAAGAGAAGTAGTTCTAGAGGGCGAGTCGGTACTCCCTTCTTAAGGTCCTCTTCTGCCGTGAGCAACATCCTATGTAGCTCCTGGTAGGTACAGACAGTCCCGTGCATGTTGAAGTACATCACGAACTGGCGAAATGAAGCTGGTAGTGAACCAAGAATGACACTCCTACAGAGAATGTCATTCAATATGAGATTATGTTGCCTCAATTGATCGATCAAATCGATCATCTGAAGAACATGTGGGCTAACACTTTGCCCCTCATCCAGACGCGCATGGAACAGTTCCATGGCGACTATGTGAACAATCACTTGTTCTTGGTTCTCAAACGATTGTCTCAATCACGTCATCATACTATAGGAATCTAGCATACCATAGTACTGTTGCTTGAGTTTCGGAGACAGTGAACTAAGGATGTATGATTTAACCCTTAAATCATCATCCTTCCAAGTTTCAAAAACTTGGCGTTCCTCCTCCGAAGCATCTGCACCCACTGCAAGGGGCAACGGACCCTCAAGAACATAACCCAGCTTTTCGGAATCGAGGGACAATCCTCAAATCCAATTCCCAGTCTGCAAAGTTCTCAACGCCTTTCAGTTTGTTCGCATCAAGCATACGCGCAAACTGATTTGGGATTGTGCCGCCATCGCCAATCTATCATATAGATCACAAAAAAACGGTTAGCAGAAATAAAGCAGTTTCATATAATATCAAAAGCATAAACTAGATCATGGATTTTTAATCTAATATGCCCCTCCCACTAAATCATGCATTACTGTAATCCCAAAACAGAATACAAATATTAATATTAAATTAAATACTAATAGGGAAAAGTGGATCCCGTGAATATATTTCGGCTCACAGCAGAGGCACGGTCTCGCCTACGTATATTCATCAGGTAGACAACTCATTTGTCAATCATTCACTAATGACTCATAAGTATCCGGTCTTGGCCGTTTCTCGTTGTCGCTGCGAAGGCAGGCCCACAAGGAGACGTACCAAGTTGTTAAAATCGTCAATGATAAACTCAAGTTACTTACGTAATCCTGACAGCTAGGGCACGTTCAGAATTCCGCTTTTACTTGAAATTACCTAGTATCTAATATACATCCGGTATAAATAAATCTTTATCGGCCACACCCTCACAGCAGAGGCACGGTCTCGGATGTAGTCACAAAGAAGTATTCATAAACTGTATTGACAAGACGACCATATAACATGCATCAAATACATAATTACATTCAAACCTTATTAATTATGGATTTTCCGCTAAGTGTCATACACCCTAAATCTAACCCATTTAGATCCTAATAAGCATGCATAAAGTCTAGAAAACATGATTAAACATTGATTCAATGAAGGCTAATCATATTAGGTGGCCTAGAATCAGACTCGCTCTGATACCATTTTGTATGGGGTTTTAGGGGCTGAATCCGGTAGCGCAGCCGGAAGCGGGGTGAAAATCCGATTTTTAGATTTCAAAACTTTTCTCGGATTAATTAAATAAACATATTTATTTAATATTCCAATAATCAAATTATGAAATAAAATTCAAATGAATCATATTCAAGTGAATTTACCAAATTACCATTACTTTGGTATTTTGTCCATTTTAGTCCGAAATTGATCTAATCAATTTTGAATGATTCTAAATCATTTCTAAGATGAACTTAGCATGTTCAAAACGTCAAAACACCAAAAGCAACAAAAATCCCTAAATCTAAATTATTGGCCGAGAGCACCAAAGGGGGGGCAATTTGTGCCCTTTTTGATTTCATGCATCAAAACACATCAAGATGCAATCCAATGAACATGAAACTTTATATGCATCATATAAACACACAAATACACAACATATATGAAAAGCCCCAAATTTGGAATTGGTCATGAACCCTAATTTTTCAATTTTCACAAATTGGACAATTTAGACCAAATACATTAAATCAATTACTTCAATCATCATTCTTCCATCCAATCCAAGTCTCACATAATGAAACAACTCAAGATCAAATCTAGGTCATTTAGAGTGGGTCAATAACTCTAGATTAGCAACATGGTTTCCAAAACCTTAAAAGAATAGTATAACTACAATAGTTACAAGCTTTCTTCATCACACATGCTCAACACTTTCAACAAAATTTCCATCATAAAAAACAGAAGAAATAATGAAAAGAATAACTTAAGAACATCACAAGATGTTGCCTAGATCCTAAGGAACAATTTCCTTTCTAATAGTAAGTTGAAAAACTTACAAAATCCAAGCTTTTCTTTTGGTTTCTTCTTTTATTCCTCACTTGCTTTCTTTGTTTTCTTTCAATGGAGTTTTATGAAAAGTGTATTTGGTTATATGAAATGAAAAAATGAAAAAATATATACTTGTGCACAAATGGCCTTTGGCCGAAATTCACAAACATATATCAAGAATTTTCATTTCAATTCATTTCAAAATTATGTTATCAAAATGCATAAATATCTTAATACAACTTTATTAGATATTTATTTAAGTCAACAAAAGCAACTAACATCATTTACTTTAAATATCCTAATGTAAGATATTTATATTTTAATTAATTAATCATTTAACAATTAAATAATCAATTAATTAATCAAATACAAAATATATTAAATATATGTATAATATTTACATTAAATATTAAAAAACATATATCATATAGGATATAAGTCAAATAACTCATTTTGACTATTAATTAATGTGTATTTAAATTAATCAAGTATTAAATGTAAATACACAATAATTAGGCAAATGACTATCTAGTCCTTTTAGCACGTATCTTGCGTTTAACCTTTAAACGACTTTTATAAATAATCAATATTATTTATTAATGTTGCTCTAGTGCTCTACGAGTATGTTTCATTATTGAGACTCTCTAGATTCAGGTATATCCGTCACGAAATCTAATTTCGTGTCCATAATCTATCCACCCGTAGATTATGACGATCACAGATAATCTCGATGTGACCAACAGGTCGAGGTCATGGCAAATGTATAATCCTCTGTCACAGGTATCCGGATAAATCCCAGAGATATAGATGTAAACGTCAAATCTCTATCGGGATTATCCAATCGACTATTCTATTAGCAATCTCAAAAAGAATGTTTAGAAATAGCTTCTAAACTTTACCACGGGCTCATGGTTTTATCTGATTGCTAATCATATGGACTACATATGCTCTGGTACACAGAACTGACGGATCCTATCTTGATACACATAGGACACCCTGAGGATCTATCTACACCCAACGAACAGGCGGAGGTCTGATCTAAATAGATCGGTGACGTGACTGCCGTCTAAGTGTAGAAGATTTCTCATGTGCCCACAATGGCATCTCAAATCTAAGAATCACAAGTGCTACTCAACCCAAGAAGATTCTTATTGACGCTGATGTACCATCCATTAAGAATCTTCGGTGAGTCGTTCAGTGTTTATCCGCTATAAAACACCTACACGTCTATACTAGTCTCCAAGACTTATGGTTCATTGAGAAACCATTGGATCATATATTCCAGTATACGACATGTACCGGTCTTAACGGGTTTACTATACTGACCAAGTAGTGTAAACCTTGACCAGGAACTGTCTGAGAATGACAACGTCATGATACTACTCAATGTCCGTTGCCGACGCTTTTGCAACTGTATCATGACTAATCATTCTAGGGTCATTACGTCTTTACCATATAGAAAGATAGATTATATTATATAGAAACTGCATATATTATTCATAATAATAATGTTTTACAGAAGTATTCAACAGAAATACAACCGGGAATTGGCGCTCTGAGCACCAACCCCAACACACCCCACAATACAATGGTGTCGCTGAAAGAATGAATCGCACCATTGTGGAGAAAGTCAGAAGCATGATCAGCATGACTAAGCTGCCAAAGCCATTATGAGGAGAAGCTGTTTGTGCCGCCTGCTACCTGATCAACAGATCACCATCAGTATCGTTGAACTTTGAGATTCCGGAGAAAGTATGGTATAGTAAGAATCTCTCATATTCTCACCTTATAACATTCAGTTGTTTAGCATTTGCATATGTATCCAATGAGCTCAGGCAGAAGCTCGATACAATGACTACTTCATGCATCTTCATAGGCTATGGAGACGAGAATTTGGATACAGGCTATGGGAGCCCCGAAGGAAATGAAGGTCATCAGAAACAGAGATGTAATGTTTCTTGAAGACCAAACATAAAAGACATTGAAAAGCCGAAGATGTCTTCTAATTCCAGTGTCGTCAAAGCTGATTTAAATCCAGACACAACTCTAGCACCAACACAAGTGGCCACAGATGATGATGGGGTGCAGACATGCCAGAAGCAGAACCGGAAGGTAGTGTTGAGCAGAGGGAGCTGTAGTCTGCTCCATCAGAGGCTACATGATCGTCCTCAAATATGGTGACAACAGACATCCAAAAACCAGTGAACCTCCAGTACGAAGATCTGAGCGAGGCCGGATTCCATCATCCAAATACTCAGGATCTGAATACATTCTGCTTACTGAAGAGGGGGAGCCAGGAAACCTTCAACGAAGCTGTATCTCAAAAGATAAAGATAAAGACAAATGGTTGCACGCAATGCATGATGAAATGGAATCTCTGTAGAAAACAATAATTATGAGATAGTCAAACTCCCACATGGAATGAAGGTACTGAAGAACAAATGGGTGTTCAAGCTCAAGAAAGATGGCAGCGGAAACGTGGTGAAACACAAAGCTCGGCTAGTAGTCAAATGATTCCTACAGAAAATGGAATTGACTTTGATGAGATCTTTTCACCTGTGGTAAAAATGGCTTCAATCCGAGTTATCCTAGGATTGGTAGCCAGTTTGAATTTGGAGCTTGAACAGATGGATGTCAAAACATCATTTCTTCATGGTGATCTGAATGAAGAAATCTACATGGAGCAGCCAGAAGGATTCAAGGTTTCAGGAAAATAAAACCTTGTTTGCAAGTTGAAAAGAGCTTGTACGGGCTCAAGCAAGCACCGGGGCAGTGGTACAAGAAGTTTGACTCATTCATTGTGGGTCAAAGATACAAAAGAACTGCAGCAGATCAATGTGTATACATTCAGAGGTTTCCATATGGAAATTTCATTGCTCTTCTACTATATGTGGACGACATGTTGATTGTTGGATAAGAAGCAGCGAAGATCAGCCAGCTGAAAAAAGAATTCTCCAAGTCTTTTGACATGAAAGACTTAGGACCAGCTCAACAGATTTTGGGAATGGAGATTGTTCTTGACAGACAGAACAAGAAGTTGTGACTTTCACATGAGAGGTATATTGAACGGATAATCAAAAGGTTCGATATACAGAAAGTCAAACCAGTCAGCGTTCCGCTAGCGCACCATTTCAAACTGAGCAAGAGTTTGTGCCCCTCATCCAAGAAAGAGATAGAGAATATGTCATCGATATCATATTCTTCATATGTTGGAAGCCTAATGTATGCAATGGTATGTATCAGTACAGATATTGCACATGCAGTGGGTGTAGTGAGTTGTTTTCTCTCTAACCCTGGAAAGCAACACTAGGAGGCAGTCAAATGGATTCTCGGGTACCTCAAGGGTACATCAAAGTTTCGTCTGTGCTATGGGGGAGCTGATCCAATCTTGGAAGGCTATACAGATTCAGATATGACAGAAGATTTTGATGGTAGGAAATTTACATCAGGTTTTATCTACACTCTTACAGGGGGAGCTATATCATGGCAGTCAAGATTGCAGGGGTGTATTTCATTATCCACAACAGAAGCTGAGTACATTGTTATAGTTGAGGCATGAAATGAAATGTTGTGGTTAAAATATTTTCTCCAAGAGCTAGAGATCAAGCAGACATAATACAAGATACATTATGACAGTCAGAGTGCTCTGGACTTGAGCAAAAACTCAATGTATCATTCCCGGACGAAGCACATTGATATTCGCTATCATTGGATACGCGAGGTGATGGATCAACAACTGATGAGACTAGTGAAGATCCATACAAATGAGAATTCAGCTGACATGTTAACAAATATGGTTACTAGAGACAATCTAGAGTTGTGCAAAGATATAGCCGGGATAGATGTCAGATGATGATTGTTTCATATGCAGATGGAGTGGGAGAATTGTAATAGATCCAGCATGCAGAAACATCCATCCAACTTTCGGTTCATGAATCTTCCAACATGCAAGTTGGCCAAGTTGTCCAGTGAAGATTAAGTTGGTAAAAACGTGTGGCACTGTAGCACACGTTTTTTGCCCTATAAAATGGAGCTCGAATCTCAGTTGAGACGTCCCAAAGTGTGCAAATAAAGAGAGTAAAGTGAGGTTTTTGTAAGTTTAAACACTTGTATTCTATTATTGTAAGTAATAGAAGGTTTCGTTTTTTCCTCAAATAGACTCTAGAGTGATCAGAGAATCACAACACATCTAACTTGTAAAATGGAAATCGCATATAAAAAATCATAAAAGTATCCAACCGAACCATTTTTTTTAATGTTCATTGTACACAGCCGGAGAAATTGACAGCAAAATGACAATTGATTTTAATGGTGTTGTGAATAAACACACAATAATAGAGGTGAATTGAGAGAAAACTCTTCTTTTATATATACCCACAAAAGAATTACAAAGCTTATAATCCAAGCTTTACAAAAAACTCTCAAACACTTTACTCTCTATCTTTCTCACACGTTGGGATGTTGATAACAATGCTTGGGGCTCAAATTTATAGTGCCCAAACCGCGTGAACAGTGCCACGCGGTTTGGACACGTTTACAGCTCATTTTGCAGCTTCTTCCTTGCTTCTTTCTTTGCAACTTGCAGATGAAGCTTTCGGTGGAAGACTTTGACAGCTTTCAATTTGCAGTCTTCAACAAATCTCCCCCTCGGTGAAGATTTTCTCAAAATCTGAGCCGACCATCAATCATCCAAATCCGGATCCTCCAAAGGATCCTCCCCTGGCTGCATCTCTGTGACTGCCTACGTACCCTGAGTTGGGATCAAGCCAATCGTAGTTCTCTGTATCTCCCCACTTGACTATGTGGAGAGTTTTGTCATCCCGGCTATGGCACGACAGATTTCAAGCTTTCTCCTTCGGTAAAACCTTCGTGAACATATCGGCACCGTTGTCGTCGGTGTGAATTTTCCTGAGTTCTAACAGCCTTGAGCTCAGGACGTCCCGTATCCAGTGATACCTCACATCGATATGTTTTGACCTCGAATGAAATGTGGAATTTTTACCGAGATAGATAGCGCTCTGGCTATCGCAGTACAAAATGTACTTCTCCTGCTTGAAACCCAATTCCTGGACGAATGTCTTCATCCACAGCAATTCCTTGCAAGCTTCCGTCGCTGCAATGAATTCCGCCTCTGTTGTAGAAAGTGCAACACATCTCTGCAACCTCGACTGCCATGCCACAGCTCCTCCTGAGAGAGTAATCAGATACCCCGAAGTAGACTTTCGGGTATCCACATCTCCTGCCATATCTGAATCGGTGTAGCCCATCAACACTGGTTTGTTGCTGCTCCCAAAGCATAACCTCATCTTGGAAGTGCCTCGAAGATACCGCATAATCCATTTGACAGCATTCCAATGTTCCCGTCCTGGGTTTGACATAAACCGGCTGACCAATCCAACTGCGTGTGCTAAGTCTGGCCTCGTGCACACCATGGCATACATAAGACTTCCCACTGCTGAGGTGTATGGAACCTGTTTCATTTCCTCCTTCCCTGTCTCAGTAGAGGGACTCTGTTGTGTACTCAATCTAAAGTGGGTAGCAAGAGGAGTGCTAACCGCTTTAGCCTTGTCCATCTGGAATCTCTGAAGTATCTTCTCGATGTACTCCCCTGTGACAAGTATAACTTCCTGGCTTTCCGATCACGACCGATCCTGATGCCAAGAATCTGTTTAGCTGGCCCCAAGTCTTTCATCTCAAAAGACTTACTCAGTTGCTGCTTCAAATTATCAATCCTCGATTGATTCCTGCCAACTATCAACATATCATCTACATATAACAGTAAGATGATAAAATCATCGTCAGAAAACTTCTGAACGAAAACACAATGGTCTGAAGTAGTCTTCTTGTATCCCTGCTCCCCCATAACTGACTCAAACTTCACGTACCACTGTCTCGGTGCCTGTTTCAAACCGTATAGGCTTTTCCTGAGTCTGCACACAAAGTCCTCTTTCCCGCTGACTCTAAAGCCCTCTGGTTGCTCCATATAAATTTCTTCTTCCAGATCCCCGTGAAGAAATGCGGTCTTGACATCCATCTGCTCAACTTCCAGGTCGAGGCTTGCTGCTAAGCTGAGTACCACTCTGATGGATGACATCTTCACAACTGGAGAGAAGATTTCATCGAAGTCAATGCCTTTCCTCTGATTGAATCCCTTGACAACTAGCCTGGCTTTGTACCGGGGTTGTGAAGTGTGCTCTTGTTGCTTCACCCTGTACACCCATTTGTTCTTCAAAGCCCGTTTGCCTCTTGGCAACTTCACCAACTCAAAAGTGTGATTGTCATGCAAAGATTTCATCTCATCTTGCATGGCTTCCTCCCACTTTTCTCTGTCCTCTGTTTCCACAGCCTCCTGGTAGCTCTCGGGTTCTCCCCCGTCAGTAAGCAGCACATACTCATATGCAGAGTATCTAGTTGAAGGTCGCTTGTCTCTGTCAGACCTTCTCTGTGGAACTGTTGGTGGAACTTCTGGTACTGGTGGTTGATCATGATCATCATCTCTGGGAGCTTCATCACCTGTACCCTCCTGTCTGGGAACCTCATCTTCAACTCGTACTGGCACCGGTGTATGAGGTTCTGGATTCACATACCTGTATTGCTGGGGCATTGTCTTCATCTCCTTTCGGATATCTTCTATGGTCTGGTCTTCAACAAAAACAACATCTCGGCTCCTGACGATCTTCTTTTCCACGGATCATAGAGTTTGTAGCCGAAATTATCCTGACCATAGCCAATAAAGACACACTGTCGCGTCTTGCATCAAGCTTGGATCTCTCGTCCTTTGGGATGTGTACAAATACTTTGCACCCAAAGACATGTAAGTGTTCGTATGACACTTCTTTACCTGTCCAAGCTTGGTTAGGAACATTACCTTTCAGTGCGACCGCTGGGGACATGTT
Source organism: Zanthoxylum bungeanum (assembly GCA_019454045.1). Lineage (NCBI taxonomy): Eukaryota > Viridiplantae > Streptophyta > Magnoliopsida > Sapindales > Rutaceae > Zanthoxylum > Zanthoxylum bungeanum. Next base: position 99,118 of record SKCR01036389.1, read on the forward strand.
CAAAACATGAACTGCTGTGATGAGTGCCTCCCCCCAAAATGTCTTCGGCAGCTTGGCTTGTGACAGCAAGCTTCTGATCCTCTCGCACAAGGTTCTGTTCATCCTCTCAGCTAGGCCATTCAGCTGAGGTGTCTTCGGAGGTGTCGTTTGATGTCGGATTCCTTGCGTCCTGCAGTACTGATCAAACGGACCTCTGTATTCTCCACCGTTATCTGTTCTGATGCACTTCAGTTTCTTGCCGGTTTCTCTCTCCACCAAAGCATGAAACTCCTTGAACACTCCCAGCACCTGATCTTTCTCTTCAAGGTGTATGCCCAGGTCTTCCTTGAATGATCATCAATGAATGTCACAAAATACAGTGACCCTCCGAGTGTTCGTACCTGCATCGGACCACATACATCTGAATGTATGAGATCTAGTACCTCCGGTTTCCGTTGAGGCGGGGAGCTCTGGAAGGATACTCTGTTCTGCTTTCCAGCCATGCAGTGTTCACACTTCCGTAAGTGTGAGTTCTTCAATTCCGGAAGAACATTCCGCCTGCGTAGTATCTCCATCCCTGTTTGGCTCATGTGACCGAGCTTTTTATGCCATAACGGCGGCTGCCTCATTACTGTTGACTGTATTTATGCTACTATTTGAAAGCTTAGCATGCATCAAATACAAGGTTGAGTCTTTCTTACCTCGTGCCACGACCATTGATCCTTTAGTGAGCTTCCAACATCCGTCACTAAAGGTGCTGCAGAAACCTTCATCATCCAGCTTGCCTGTTGAGATCAGGTTTAACCGGATATCTGGGATGTGCTTGACTCCCTTCAACACTAGCCTTGTCCCGTTCTCTGTTTCAAGGCAGATGTCACCAATACCGACGGCTTTGGACTGTCCGTCATTCCCCATCCTTACAGCACCGTAGTCTCCTGGTGTGTAAGATGAAAAGAAGTCTCTGCGAGATGTGGCGTGTATGGAGGCGCCACTATCTATCACCCAACTGGTCTCGTGGCTGGCAAGATTCACAACAGCTTCTTCATACATTATGCAAAATTCTTTGGAGGTTTTCTCGGTGGTAGTAGCAACTCTTTCTTGATTAGAGTCGCCATCTCTCCTGGACTGCTCGTTCTTCAACTTGTAGCAATCCCGCTTCATATGGCCTTTCTTCTTGCAGTAATAGCACTCAATATCCCTCGTTCTTGATTTCCCTCGGTTCTTGTCTGATCTCCCTGGGCCTCGGCTTTTACTCCTCCCCCTTCTGGTGTTCTTTTCTGTCACTAGAGCTTCTGAGGTTGAGGCTGATGCTGACTCATGCATTCTCGTCCTCTTTTCTTTCTCGAAGATTCTGGTCTTTGCCATCTCCATAGTGACTTTCCCATCTGCGGCTGAATTGATCACCGTAGATCTGAACGTTTCCCAAGATTCTGGTAACGTATTAAGAAGTATTAAGCCATTTACCTCATCTCCGAAGTCTATGCCCAATCCAGACAATTCCTTCATGGTTCCGAGGAAATCGTTGATATGGTCCGCCACAGCTGTACCTTCCTGGTATTTCAAACCCATCATCTTCTTGATGTAGTACAGCTTGTTGTTTCCAGTCTTTGCTCGGAAAAGCTCTCCAGCTTCTCCATAAAACACGTGCATTTGTCTCTTCACTGACATGGTTCACGATACTGTCGTCGATCCACTGACGAATAGTACTGCATGTTTTCTGGTGAAGATTAGCCCACTTTCCATCGGTCATTCCTTCTGGTTTCTCCTCCAGAAATATCGATCCATCATAGTCCTTCACATACAGAAGGTCTTTCATCCTTCCTCTCCATGTGAAATAGTTTGTACTGGTTAACAAAATCATTTTTCCGTTGCTCCCCTCCATCATAAAAATTCTAAGCAGAATTTCAAAAAACGGACCTCACCGTTGCGTCCGGAATGGTCGAAAATGGTGGAAATGACACTTCGTTTGTCAAAATCCGACACAGGGACCAAATTGTAAATTCCAGAAATTACAGGGGTCAAAGTGCAATTTCCGAAAGTTCAGGGCCAAAGTGCAATTACGGAAAAGTTCAGGGACTAAATTGCAATTTACAAAAAGTTCAGGGACTAAATTGTAAATAACTGAAAGTATAGGGGCTAAACTGTAATTTTCAGAAAGTTCAGGGACCTATCTGAAATTTACCAGGCACCGCTGACGTGGCAGCTGACTGGGCTGCTGACTGTGCGCTGACTGGGCGCGCTGACGTGGCGGTGACTGGGCTGCTGACTGTGCGCTGACGTGGCGCTGACTGGGCGCTGACTGGGCGACACGTGGCGCTGACGTGGTCGTCTTCCACCTTCAGACGGCGCGTGACTGCGCGTGACGCGCGTGATGAAGCTTCTGCCTGGCGCGGTGCGGGGTTACTCAGACCTCCGTTCGATCGCCGGAAAATATCACCGAGCTCGTCTCGCCGTGAAAAGTCCGATGATATGCTCAAAATCGATTTTCGACAACTTTCGTCGGAATCGACTTTCCGAACCGAAACTTCGTTTCTGAATTTCGGGATCCCTCCGTGGAACCGTAGCTCTGATACCACTTGTTGTGAATAAAACACAAATAATAGAGGTGAATTGAGAGAAAACTCTTCTTTTATATATACCCACAAAAGAATTACAAAGCTTATAATCCAAGCTTTACAAAAAACTCTCAAACACTTTACTCTCTATCTTTCCTCACACGTTTGGGATGTTGATAACAATGCTTGGGGCTCAAATTTATAGTGCCCAAACCGCATGAACAGTGCCACGCGGTTTGGACACGTTTACAGCTCATTTTGCCAGCTTTCTTCCTCTGCTTCTTTCTTTGCAACTTGCAGATGAAGCTTTCGGTGGAAGACTTTGACAGCTTTCAATTTGCAGTCTTCAACAAATGGCAACACAGCCGGCTTCATTTTAAAAACCTTACCAGAATCTCTCAGTACATGAACTTGATCTGGGAGGAACAATACTGGATTTGATGACTTCATATAAAAGTTCCTCATTGTGATTTCAATTTTGCGCAAGTGGGTAAGTGAAGTTCTAGCTTCCCATGATTTGATCGGACATTGGTGGAAGATGTTGTTTCCAGAGATTACGGGACCTCTGGTTGACTACTGATGTTGCTGACTCACTGACCAACCAAGAACTATAGAAAGCTTGAGGTATCCATTGTATAGTGCCAATGCAATAGCAGGATTTCTTCCATGGCTCCTGTAAATGAACCCCATAAGTAAATTTTAACGCAATGAAACCATAGCTCTCAAATGAAAGAGGAAATTAGATACCCGTCACTCCAATTTAAAACATAGACTCACGAAAATCTTTTACCAATTTTCTAGCATCAATCAAAAGCAAACTCAAGTCTAGCATACGAGAAAATCTACAATACAACGGAGATACCACGTCATTCTTGCAAAAGCCAATAATCATTGCCACGTGTGTTAAAATATTAAAAACAACTAAAAATATGGATATTAAATCATACATGTCATTTACTAATTTGTTAATGATAGCACGTCACCCGTACCTCCGTTACACCAAAAGAATTACTCCATACGATAATTCATTGCATAAGGTGTCTCAGACACCCAAGGCTTAGATGCTGATCTCTGGTAGATGATAGATATCATCCAGCACATCTGAATTAACGTCCTGCTTAATCTTTCAGAGCAGTCATCAGCAGCCGCAAGGACATTATTGTTTAAGTTAACTCCAATTTGTTCTTCATGTCTTCTCTGCAACAGATGTAAAATCCATTTTATATATGATCGACTTCAAATCAGTAAACAACGAAATAACAAACAAAATAAGGTAATAAAAGAGATTTCCTTAGTGCTAATAAAATGAATCAAGTTGGAAGAAAGCAAACAATAGTACAAAGAAAACTAACCTTCGGGAATTTATCTATATGTTTTCCTTATAAATATATCTAGGACCTATCATATACCAAGTTAAATTACATTTGAAAAGAAATTAATGTCAAGAGATTTTGCAAATATCTTAAATTTACAGTGCACCGAAGAGAATATTGCATGAAGGTCCAATTTACATGATACTTGTTATGTAAAATGAACACCTGAATATATATTTGTCAACCAAACCTTTAGCCTGACAGAGTTTAGACAAGAACTGCAAGCAACCGAATGTCCAGACACTTCATCCATAGCACAATCTGTAGGAGTTTGTAGAGAAAATATTGGGAATAAAATGTAGTCCCACATTGGAAATGTATATTGAAAGTGAATAGTTTACAAATGTTCTTTAAATATTTATATTAAATTGGAAAAAGCTTGAGCTTGAGCTTGAACTTGATGGATTGTTAGCTTGGTATTAGATTTAATTAATATATATCATCATAGATGGGCCTTGGGCCTTGTTAACTTTAAAATATTTTCCTTTTTGAATTCTGTATTCAAATCAGAAGGTTGTGTTCCTTCAGGAAGACTGGAAAGATGTTTGCATTTAAAAATATTTTTCATATTTTTGCCTATAAAATCATAACAGTTTGACAGAGAATAAATACAACTTTTCTTCAAAACCATTGTTATCATTGAAAACGAAATTGAAAACACTAAGTAAATTCGCCATGGGTCAGATTTTCAGTGCAGAATCTTCGATCATCAGATTGTTGAATCCTGGTGGCAGACGTCCGAAGAACTACAAGCACAAGAGTATGAGTGAATTTCTGCTATAGGACATAGCCTTCTGTGCTAGCTTCAATCTACGAAAGTCAGTTTTTTGTTTTTTGTTTTCGATTACTTGCATGGTAAGTTTCTTTCAATTCTAATTTAATTTGTTGATTAAGTTTCTGTTTCTGGTTTATAAGTCTATATTATCATATACAAGTTTATGTTTCAATAAATTGGATTGCATTCTCTGATTGTTCATTTACACAATATGCATTATTCCGTCCTCTTGGCGAATGTAAGAGATGAAACCAGAGTTTCCATCACCAGAATCATTAGTATTCAGTGACATAGTCATTAAGGAGCGAGCAGCGTAGCTACCCACTTCAATAATAATAAAAAAAAAAAAGATGAAATGTCTAATTTATTAATAAGATAAGTTACAGTGAAAATCCAATTTTACTCTATTTTAGTTCTCTTGAAAACACGAGGAAGACCATAATCACACCGTAAAAATTTAATTCAATATTTTCTACGAGTATGCTCTACACTCATCTCTATCGAAGATCTTGCTTATCAGAAAATAGTAAATCTTTATCACATTGGTAAAGCAACAAATGTAACAGCAAGTTAGCATTTTTCTTCATTTCATTTCTAGTCCTCTACAGTCCAGTGTTAACACCAAAGCTACATCAAACTTGAAACGTTGAACATCAAATTAGAAAAGTCAAACTTTTGTAGAGACACAAGTGGTGATATTAAACACAAAATTTATACTGATACATCAAAGTGGTAACACTAAAGTGATAATGATGATAACATATTACTACCCAAGTAACCTAACTGAGTACATACCAACAGGAGGGATGAATATCGAAAAGTTATCCGACAAGTCAAAATTTGAAGAGATTGAAGAGCAGCTGACAGAAGTGTTGGAGTTAAAAGGAACCTGGATTCTGAAAGGATCCGAGGGATGACGAAAATGGGTTGCGGGTTAGGACTGAAGGAGTCCAGAGACTAGGATGAGGTCGAATGCGATGGATTGAAATGGGTTTGTATGCGGATGGTCTGATGTTTAAGCTGTTAAGTTTCAACTCTTATCAAAAAGCCTAATTTGGAGTTTTAAGTTTGAAAGGAAATTCCAATCTCATAAGATCGGTAAAAAAATTTCTTCTTCTTCTTGTTAGATCATAAGCCTAATTTAACTACGAAACAAATTTTTGCAGAGTTTTAATGCTTTAATATAGTTAGTAATCTTACATTCAAAATAAATTTCTCATTTTTTTTTTAAAAAGTTACAATATAGTATTAGTATTATATTAATTTTTCATTTCAAATGAAAAAAAAAATTATCTCATGTCAATTATTTGGTATAGGATGATAGTAGTACCATTGAAGGAATACAATTAATTACTAAACTTGTGTTGAGTGTTTTTTAAGTTCCTTGAGAATAATTGAGACTTAATAATTTATAAAGCCAGGAAAGTGCAAAGCCGTCTTAGCTCAGTGGTAGAGCGCGTGGCTTTTAACCACGTGGTCGTGGGTTCGATCCCCACAGACGGCGGTATTTTTGTTTTTGCACTTGTGTCTTTTTTATTTATTTATTTATTTATTTATTTATTATTCATCGGCTACGCTTTATTTGGTGTACACGTGGATACTGAGCAGTGAAGAAGGCGGGATAATTACGATGATTCGTTGCTTCGCGCCTATACAACCGGTTCATGCTTCCCACGATCACACCCTCCGTTTTATTGCTCCCAAGACGACTGCAAATTCATCTTCTTCTTCTTCTTCGTTTTTATCGAGGAGAAGAGAAGCTCTTACTTTGTCAATTGTAACCACCACTTGCGAAATACTGACTTCGCCTTTTTCTTCTTCTGCTGCCGCTGCCACAACTGAATTGTTGGAGCTCCCAAATTCCGGCGGCGTTAAAGCATTGGACCTTCGCACTGGCACAGGACCTGTTCCCGTCGACGGCGACCAGGTTATCTTATCAACTTTTCTTTTTCTTTTTCCCAATTTTTGTCGTTCGAGAAGCGCTTTTCACTAGTTATTTAATATTTACTTATCCTCAAATAAATAAACTTATATAAGTTTGGAAAGATACTTATCAACTGCTCTATTAACGGCTTCTTCTATGAAAAAGCTCCAAAAGCACTTTCATTCATATGACTCGTGGTTTAAAATCAATTTTGCGTATTTGAAAGCACTTTTCAGAATGCTAAAACATATTCCTAGTCTCCCATTGGCTTTCCTGATATCTTACTTTGAGCATTTGAATGTGAAAAGGTTGCAATACATTACTATGGAAGATTGGCAGCTAAACAGGGATGGAGGTTTGACTCAACATATGATCACAAAGATCAAACTGGGGAACCCATTCCTTTCGTCTTCGTCCTTGGCTCTGGGAAAGTAAGTTCTAATGTTTCATCAATCTTCTATTTGCTATTTCCACTGTTTCCTTCTTGAAGGCAATGGTTTAATTGAATAAGTTAAATGTGAACTTGAATTGCGGTGAAATCATTTCGCTTTTGTCTGATAATCTGCTGTCATTCAAATTCAAGTTATATGTAATTGATGCCAATTGTGTGTAGTTTTAGGTGATTAATGGGAAGACTGACGTGGTGCCTGCTGAGGAAAGCTATGTAGGATAGCTGCCCTCATTTACAGTAGGTAAAAAATCTAAGCAAATAGGTCATGGATCAACTAGTAACATATATATATAGATATATGTTCTGATATAGGATTCGTTACTCACACACTCACGTGTTTGTAATGTATCTCGGTCTAAATCTTAGAAGAACTAACTAACTTTGACATTAATTTAAATGTTGATGGTTGAGGTTGTTATAACTTCCTTTACCTTCTCTACGAGCAATTTGATATTAATAGTGTCATGTTGTGATATTAGTAAGTTAATTGAAATTTAAGCAGGTGATTCCGGGGATTGAAGCTGCTGTGAAATCTATGAAAGTTGGCAGTATTCGTCGAGTTGTCATTCCCCCATCACAAGGATATCAGAACACGTCTCAAGAACCAATACCACCTAATGTATATATTTTTCCTCCCCTTAAATTCAATTCGATGCCCCTTCTTTTCAGCTTTTTCTTTTCGCTCTCTTATATTGTTTGTGCTCAGTGCCGATTGAGTAGAACGTCTTACTAGTTTTCGTTTTTCTGATTGTGGACTGTGGCGTTGGCTGACAACTCCTTATATGTGACGTTTTTCTGTTTGAAGGTTGTTTACTAGGCAAAAGTTCTACAGTTTAGGACCTAATTAGGGAGTCTTGCAGCAGTTACAAGTGACCAGCATCCTGTATATAGATCATGATTTACTATTTGAATCCACATAAGTTCTTTAACTGCAATTGGAAATCACTCGATAAGTTTCTTAGAGATACTGAAAGTCACTGATTATTTTGTGATTCTCAACTCTAGCATGATGCCCTTTCTAGTTTTTAGCTGATTGAAATGTTGGCATTTTCATTGATTTTGTATAGTTCATAAGGTCGTGGACTCCGATTTTGGCTCCATACGTGTTCCAGCACAATTCTTTCATATTCACCTGTTTTCGATTGTTCTACAGTTCTTTGATCGACAGAGGCTGTTTACAACCATTTTCAATCCAACCCGTCTTGCGAATGGAGAAGGTTCAACTCTGGGGACGTTGATTTTTGATGTTGAGCTGGTGAGCCTGAGGCATCCGTGAACTCCACTCACTGTGTTCTGTTATGATATCAGCAGAATTTAACCTTTACAACTATTATAAAAGCTATTTGGCAAACACTGTTGTGCCATCTTTAGTGGCATTATATGTCATTTTACTAATCATAACATAATTTTCGTTTGGATAATACCTACTAGTGATTTTTTTGGTGCCATTGTTTTATGGTAATGTGGTATTACCTCCTAAAAGGGCGTGGCTTGATGGTGTAAGATTCAGGATCTCACCTTAAGGTCATGAGTTCGAATCTAGAGAGTGCGCTTCTTGTATGAGCCTGGGACAACGGAGGGTTTTACCTGATCCGCTTAAGCCCGGAATGGGTGGTTTAGCGGTGTGATTTTCAACGATTCCAAAAAAATTACTAATAATAATGTGGTATTGCTAACCATTGAGTTGGAGTATATAAAATATAACTATCATTTATTTATTTATTATTTTAACATGTGTGATAAGATATTGTTGAGATATTGTATGGGTAATGTGATACTACTATTGTATAATATAATTTTTATTATGTGTATAGTTGACGGGTCAATGTTATTTTAATTTAAATTGTTGATTTAAAGTTTTGAATTATAAATTGTTCATAGACAACTTACTTTTTGAAATTTACATAAATTATTTTCATATTACAGTATGATATGCTTGAGATTTTGCTTAGTCATATAATTATTGTTATGTCTCCAAATTAAACTTTGTTTTTAAGGATCCATTCTTGGAACAAATTTATAATATGATATCGACGAGATCATAATCAGTGGCGGTGCCAGGAGGGGCTTCAGCCCCTGCTGGCCCTAGAAAAAAATTATATTTATTTTTTTATAAATAAATTATTATTATTTGATTTAACATAAAAGATCCTTCTAAAATTTCAAAACTTCAAAATATTAAATCTTGAAATAAAATATTTTCTAATTTTTATTTTTGTTAATTTTTTGATTACCGGTTTAAATCAATCAACCAACTATTCAGTTAGAGGAGGGTCCCAAAATTTTATCCAAAATCTAAACGAAATGTTAAATTTTATGTGTAATGACTTTTTATTGTTTATGAATAGGGGTCTCGTTTCAGGAACTCCCCTATAAATGAAGACAACTCATGAAGCCCTTGAATTTAGCCCTGTTGATATTTTTTTCTAAATATGGTGTGTGTGTGTGTGTGTGTGTGTGTGTAGGGGTGGGTAAAAAAACTGACCGAACCAAACCGGACCGAATTTATGGTTTTTTTTCTAACGATTCGGTTTGCGGTTCGGATTGGCCTACCCCAAACGGTTTACGGTTCGGTTTATGAGCTAATCCGAACCGCACCTGTAAAACCGAACCGAACCGTTATAATTATAAAAAAAATTATATTTTTATAAAAAAAATTTGTATTTTTCTTTTATTTTTATTATATGTTTTCTTTTTATTAGTATGTCAATACTTTTATTCTTAAATTTTTTGTTAATATATTTATTTGTTAATACTTTTATTCTTCAATTTATTTATTAATACTTTTATTCTTAATTTTTTTTATTTTATGGTAGTATCATTATTCTTGAAAATAAGATGTTGGATTTGTCTCTTAATTAGAATGATGGTAGCATCATTATTCAAGGTAATCTTTAAAAAATACATGAATTAATTGTGCCTCATTTTTCAATCCTTTATGGAGTGCATGTGTTTCATAGAGTCACAACTTACACCTTAGCACTTCATACTATTTGTTGGATAGATTAGTTTTTTTTCCACTTAAGTGGATGAAAATTTATTTTAAATATAATAATTCGTAAACCGAACCGAACCGATCCGTAAACCGCTGGTTTAAAAAAATTTTCAATCCGAACCAAACCGTTATTTAATGGTTTGGTTTGAGAGGTAAAAATCTGAACCGTAAAATATGATTTGGTTTGGTTTTTAGCAAAAACCAAACCAAACCGAACCGCGCCCACCCCTATGTGTGTATATATATATAAAAGAAATGAAATGATAAAATTCTGAAGTGAAAAAGACTAAACCTTTGGGTTTAAATGAAATAATATGTTTTTTAATGGGAAATAACATAACTCTTAGGTTGAAATGACCCAATGGAGGATTATAACCCTTTATGAATTGTCTTCATTGACAAAATGATGTGTTTTCAAAGACAATCTTCTATGTCTATAAAAATGAGTGCTTGAATTCATTTTTTGATCATCCAAAAGAATAAAAAAACATTCATTCTAAAAAATCTAAAGTATAGAAAGAGTTTCCCTCATTTTCAAGTTCAAGTTCTTGGAGAAATGAGTATTCCTTCAACATGAAGCAACTAAGTTATCATGGGAGAACGTTAGCCACAAGCTCACAAATAATCCGTTGAGCACCGACGTGTGGCTAATAAGTTCTTAATGACAGAGACAACTCATCTTGATTCTCATTTATCATCTTCTAAATAAATTTTCAGATTTTTCTAAGTTTCAATGTTTATGTTTTATTGAATATATCACATTAAAAATTTGATTGAAAGTTTCATGTTAAAATTGATTGATAATACATTATAGATAATAAGCCCCTCCTGGATCAAATTTTTGACTCCGCCACTGATCATAATTAATATATATTTACAAATTAATTAATAAGTGGGACAAAGTGATTAACAATTTCTCCCAATACAATTTTTCCATCGTTTTCAATGCATTGTTTGCTACTAATTGAGTTTAAATGATTAAATCTAACATATCATCTTCAAAAAAAGGTAGGAATAATGCTATAATAGCCGGTTCAATGTAACTTTGCCCCCCAAAAATTATACCTATAAAAGAGAATATCAATCATTTCAAACATGTGAATTAAATAATCTTAATAATAACCTTTTGAACTAAATATAATTCCTTCCAGCCCAATACATTCTTTTTTTCCTTTAAAAAGGCAGGGGACTATTAATTTTGTTTTTCTTTAAAAAAAAAAACGGTGAAGACGTCTAAATAATTTTGTTTTTCTCTTTTTTACTGCTGAGACTTCAATTCAGGTGATAATTTTTTTATTAAGATATTTAAAAATCAACTCGAATACGCTAATTCAATAGTGGACGATTTCACATAATTAAATGTTATTTTGTTTTAAAATTGAATTGACTTAAATAAATGATTAGATATTAATATTTATATTTATATTGAAGTCAAAAATCCAAACTAAAATAGTTGAGATAAAAAGCGTAAAAAATAAGGGTGTTTATGGGTTGGGTTGAAATTTTTTCAACATAACTCGAACGATACAATCCACGTGGGTCGTCAGTCTAATTGTGTTGGTTAATATATATTTTTATTTTTTTAAAAAAAGTATTAAGAATTCAATCATTCATATTTAAAACAATAAACACATGTATAAAAGAAAAGGGGGAAATATGAAAAATATAAAATTCAATGTTAAATAATATTAAAAATTTTCATTTTTTAAACAAAAATAGTTATAGGATTTGCAGGTGACAGATGAAATTTTTCAATCCATATTAACCCGCAAACTATAAGAGTTTACCAAATCCAAATGTGGGTTAGAAAAATATTTTCAATCCACACCTAACCGGATAGACATGGATCGGATTGAAATTGCGCGCTCTTACTCAAAACAAACACAAATGGATCCACCTTTAGAATATTTATGAAAGACTTAAAAGGGTGTTCGCAGGTCAAGACGGTGCGATTTTTCTATTTTATTTTATTTTATTAAATTTGATTGGATTGGTGGTTTGTGAAATTTGAATATGAAATCGTAAATTTGAATTGGAAAACTGTTGCAGTTAATGATTTAGGCAATTCAATTCGGTGGTTTGGGTCATAAAATTTTTAAGAAAATTTTATGTTTTCACGTAATAATTGAAGAGGAAAAAAAACTATTTTTAAATTATACAATGTATATTGTCACATGATCATTGGATATCTTAAATTTAATGGTTAAAGAATAAGAGAAGTATATACTAATATTTAATTTGAACACAGATCTGCGGTTTGGACGATTCGAGTCAAACCCAAAATTATTTCACAAAAATCATGCATCGATCCGAAATTTGAAGTTCAGGGTGACCTGAACTCAATTTTAAGTTTTCTTAAACGGTGATAATTCGGTTCGGGTCGGGTCGGTTCGGGATTTGAAATGAAAATATGCGCACCCCTGAATAAGACCCCGCTTTGCTTATAAATCTCAAAATACACCCCTAACTTTACTCTTCCTTCTCTCTCTCTCTCTCTCTCTCTCTCTCTTCAAGAAAAGAAAAAGCAAAAGCAGCAAAATTAGAGAGAGGGAGGGAGACGGTGACTTCTCAACGCTTTAAACAAATCCCAGATCAAATCTCAATCAGTGTCATCAGAATGAGCCAGAAATCGCTGATCTACGCCTTGGTAGCTCGTGGGAATGTTGTGCTTGCTGAGTACACCGAGTTCAGTGGCAATTTTAACTCCATAGCTTATCAGTGCCTCCAGAAACTCCCTGCTTCAAATAACAAATTCACTTACAACTGTGATGCTCACACCTTCAATTATCTCGTCGATAATGGTTTCAGTTACGTTCTCTTTTCTTGCTTCCTGATTTTAGTTTTTGTTTGATTTGTGTGTGTGTGTGTGTTTTTTTTTTTATATGGGAATTTTGGGGATTCAAGAAATCAAAGAAAAATTTATAGTCTTGTGCCGATTAAGTTTTAACTTTGGTGATTAAATCCAAAGCAAAGAAGAAAATGGCACATATGGTCAAAGTTTGATTAACGTCAAATGTTTATAATAATAATAATAATAATTCTGGTCAACATATATCACGTGCCTGCATACAATTTTCACCATTGCGATTATGTATGCATAGACACTAACATTTGATTCAAGTAGAATTATTGGTGTGAAAAGAGTATGGGATGCGAAAAAGATACAAAACTTGTATCTACCAATTGCCTATTTTTGTAATCTGTTTAGCTTTTATTAGATATTGAAACTTGAAAGAAGATTAAGATGTTATTAGTTGCCGATATAGTTAATTGACTGTATACTTCGTGTTTTCTTTTCTAGTCTAATGATAGGTTGGCTGACATTTTGGTATCGCAGCATATTGTGTGGTCGCAGATGAATCAACTGGAAGACAAGTACCAATGGCCTTTTTGGAGCGCGTCAAGGATGATTTTGTGTCAAAATATGGCAGTGGAAAGGCTGCCACTGCTCCTCCCAACGGTCTTAACAAGGAATTTGGGTATTCTATTGCGATTCAATTATGAAAGATCATGAACAGAAGATTTTCTTGTTATTGTAGATTGCTTAATATACTATACTTTGCAGGCCAAAGTTGAAAGAACATATGCAGTACTGTGTTAATCATCCTGAAGAGATCAGCAAGCTGGCAAAAGTGAAAGCTCAGGTTTCTGAAGTCAAAGGAGTTATGATGGAGAATATTGAAAAGGTAGAGATGCTTTGTTTAGTTTCATTATTGATTTGCCTGGTTTTTGATAGGATAGAAGTAGCGGTAATATGTTATCAATTGCTTTGAGATGCTGGACTCATTCTTTCTTTTTCTTTTGCCTCATTTAATTACATAGTTAAATATTTTACAAGTGTTCCTATTTGTGTTAGAAAAATGTAAAAATTAAGCAAGGGGAGCATATGGAAAGAATATTGAAAATGTACTGGGATAAAAACAGAGAATATCTTAGTTCAAGAAAATTAGTGACAAAATTGAAAATGGGCTAAAAAAGGATGCTGTGGCAGTTACAAAATTGAGATCTGCAGTTTGTGATGAGGTTTTTAGGAGAAGTATCATGAATTTTGAAATTTCATCTCCTTAACCAGTATCTTATATAACCTCACTTGATACATCAATAACGTTTCTGTTGATCGACTCTGCCGACATAGAATTTTGGCCCAGAAGCATGCAAATATAATGTAAAATGCAAATGTCAACATTTTGAATCAAAATAATGTGTTGTACTTTCAGTTGACTTATGTTAGATTTCGTTGACCTCGATGCCTTTTTGTCCATTGTTTGTCAGCATTCTGTGAGTAGTCTTCACTGAGTTTTACTTGAGTTTTGATGCAGGTTTTAGATAGAGGGGAAAAGATTGAGCTTCTGGTGGATAAGACAGAGAACCTTCATCAGCAGGTTAGTGTCGCTTTTTTCTTTTGCACGTACAAGAGTCTGGCAGTTGAAGTTTATATTCAAGTCATATGTTTTTGGAACTCCTATAAAGCTCCGTTAGCTTTCTTTGAAATTCCAATGTCATTGAACCTCTCTTTCTCTCTATTTTTTTTTTCCTTTTTTTGTATTGTTTCTGAAGCCATGGCATTTGAAAACTGCTAAATTTGGAAGATATTTTTCCGAAAGGAATACCATGTTTGGATTCTGAAGGATAAGATGATTTGCTTGAATGAAACTGCATGAATTTAAATTTGATGACCTCCTCACCTCCTGGCTCCTTGTAAAATCCATCACATGATTTAAATTTGGTGACCTCCTCACCTCCTTGTAAAAACTAGGATACGTTGTTTTTTCAAAGGTTTTGTGTTCTCAGAAACAAGGTTCGAGTCCTTACTAATTTGAAATTTTGATCCTTGCAGGCACAAGATTTTCGGAGTACAGGAACCAAAATGCGGAGAAAAATGTGGCTGCAAAACATGAAGATAAAGCTGATTGTTTTGGGAATACTGATCGCCTTGATCCTCATCATTGTCCTCTCTGTTTGCCATGGGTTCAACTGCGGAAAATGAGTGATTCTCCAAGAAGAAGCTTATATTATGCTCTTCTCAGAGCTTTTGTGGTCATATTTGTGAAAGCTATATATCAAATATATGATCTTTGACTTTGTATTTAGTCTCTGCTTAAATTAGCAACTTACCTATATTTGTTACAAGGAAAACCAACTTAATTTTTGCTTGTGAATTTGAGTCTTAAGCTGTCATTACATTGTGAGAATGCTTCCGCAAAGATGAAGCTGATGACTGTTTCTAGATGTCATCCTTTAGCCTATATGACATGAACACAAAACCAAATGAATTGGATTGTCTTCCTAGCTAGGTTCAAATTTTCCTGAATTTTGCCAAATCTCCACCAAAATTACACCTTCCCTCGTTCCCAAATTCCGAATTCTCCCACAACTCTTCACTTTTATTACAAACCAGTCCCTGGCATTCATTGTAAGTTACCTCATCAAGAAATGCTGGCAACCATTTTGGAGTATGTAAGCTTCTTGAAGCAAATTCATTCTCTTTCTTGCTGCAGCAACCTAAATTTGTATTCACATTTTTGTTTCTCGAAATGGGCTTGGCAAATGGGATTTCACAATTAATTGTATTTTACAAAATTAGCACTCTCTTTCAAAGCCCCAGAAGATGAATTATTTTTTTTAAAAAAAAAAGTAGAGGAGTATGCAAGTCTGAATATATATTTTTAACAGCAAAATATGAGATTGATTGTTCGAACGTTTTTCACTATTTTATATTTATTTTAATGGCCAATGGTTAATATGTACAACATTTTACAAGCCTAAATATAATACACATTTTATTGTTTCTGGTAAAAACTCTTTCCCAAAGGTGGCCGCGTTTAGGGTTTGATTGGAACTTTGTTATCTTTTTAATATTGAGAGGGTCCTCATTAAATCATATTCTTAAGTTGTGGTTAATTAGTTTAACATAATCAATTTTCACCTTGGGATATGCGTGTCATATGGGATGATTTTTTTTTTTTTTTTTTTTGGATAACCGGGGTGTCCGGACCAGCTTACGCGCACCTCGACTAATCCCCGGGATCTGTGCCTCGTGCCCTCAGAAGTTTCCCAACACATATCAGGGTAAGTCGCTGGCTTTTCACACCAGGGGGCATGGCCCCAAAGAAATGCATCTTGTGGGATTCGAACCTTGAATCTGAGAGGGGGCAAACCACTCAAGCCCAAAATCTTTACCAATTAGACAACCCATTGGGGTTAATATGTTTTATGGATTTTCTATGTTTTATGGATTTTGACTACTACTCATATTTATCGCAAAACTAATCAAGCGGGTGACTAGGATTTTGTGTCCGATGATCTTATGAGTTTTTAGATGGTATTAATTATTTTCCTTATTCTACTATTAGTTGTATATTCGGTTTTCCTCTATCATAAGTGAGGGTTTAAATAAATTTTATAGGTTTCGTTTAAAAAATAAAAATATATATTCGTGTGCTACAGGAGTTTATCTATTTTCTACTAGTTTATAGAGGTTACAATTTTAATTGTGGGTTTGTGGGTTAAGTATCTTATTTGTATTTTAATGCGTATCTTTTAATGTAAGAAGATAAAAAATGATTTGTGATTTTACCCACCTTTATCTTTTTTGAAATAAAAAAAAAAGTGCATTTAAGTGTAATATTAAATATATTTTAAAATACTAGAATAAATAATTTTAGGATTGTAAATTTGTCACTCCCTAATTAAATAACTACGTAACAGTATAGTATACAGTATTGGATGATAACATACCAAATATTGTACAAATTTTATATTCCTCAAAAAAGTATGTTTATAATTTTTGTATCCTAACTTCTTAAAGTTTAGTATCTTAAAATAAATAATTTATTAAAGTTACATCTGCTATATCTCATATTATATATATGATAAAATGATAAAGGGTCATTTGATAAGGTTTTTTCAAATCTTAAATTTTAAAAAATAAAATAAAAGTATTCTCCTTAACCACATTCATCATTTTTAGTAGAGGTGAGCATCGCTTCCGGTTCTACCCGGAACCGGTTGGAACCGGACCGATTTTCCTGATTTGAAACCGGAACCAGTTGTAACAGGTCTGGTTCCGGTTCAAAAAATGAAGGAACCGATTTTAACAGGTCCGGTTCCGGTTACAAACTGGAACCTGTTTCTGGAACCGAATATATAACTGGTTTGGTGCTTGAAGAACTGTTTCGGAAACAGATAGGATTGGTGCTTGATGAAGAACTTTGCAAGCAAGGTATAACTCAATTACAATTTTTCTTTTTAAAATTTTATATATTCTTCTTAGGCATCATTACTAGTACATGCTAATTTTAGAAGTTACTAACTGTAAAAAACGATTAAACTTTAATATTCTGAGCTTTCAGTGATGATATTGTATCTATGGATTTGCTGCCTAATGAGTCCCAAAACACACCCTCTCTATATATTATGTTCTTATTTTACATTCTGCCGGTTGATGTAGGTGGAACATGTCTAGTTCATGTTGGTCTAGGAGATGATGATCAGTGCATTGAGGATGATTTTGCTGTCTAGTATGCTCTAATTATCGAAGAGAAGTGCACCTTCTCGGTGAGTACTAAAACTTCATTTTCTTCGTTCTTGAGCTTTCGAACTCCGATTTTGTCCCCGTTTTTTCCTACGGACTCGTATCGAAATGTAGTTTTCATTAAAATATTTTAAAATATGGTAATTCAGAACCGGACCGGAACCAAATTGGAACCGAATAATAGGGTACCCTATTTATTGGGTAGGTTATGGTTCCATTTAGTTAGTAACCGATTTTTTCCGGGTAGGTTCCGATTCCATGCGGAACCAGAACCGAAACCGGTTTTGCTCACCCCTAATTTTTAGCATGTAATATTTGTCACTCAAGTATAGATGGCAATTAGTAAGAACGAGTCGGGATTTGTCAATCTTAATCATGTTTTAATTATGAAATCGGATTTTAAAAAAAAAAAAAATTCAAAATCTTGTATTGATTTTTGAATCGAGATTAAAAATGATCACGAATCATAGTCAAACGGTTCAAAATTCCAAATCTCGATATGAGTTTAGGATTTTTAGGGGAAAAAACAAATTTGATGACGAAAAATCATCTCAAATCCCATACTGAATTATTTGTAATCCTAAATCTTGATCATAATTCAATATTTTTCTATCCCTAATTAAAAGTATATTTTCAATATTCTCATACTTTTTTAATAATAAAAGAGCGAGAACAGTATCAAGAAATAAGAAAAGAATAAATTATAATGGACTAGTATTACTTTTGACATTTGATTCCTTCATATTTCAGAAACTAAGGGCTTGAAGCCCACTTGTGTAAGCCTTTTTAAAATTATTATACAGATATCTAATAAATGGACTCAACTCAACTCTGTAAAAACCCAATGCTCAATAAAACCACTAAAACAAGTAAAAACGTATTTTATGTATTCGAATTCGGGATCTGAAGATCATATTTTAAATCCTATATTATTACCTTGGGAACTTCACTATTTTATATTTATTTTAATGACCAATGGTTAATACCCATTTTATTGGTTCTAGTACAAACTCTTTCCCAAATGCGACCACGTTTAGGGTTGGATTGGAACTTTGTTACCATCAAAATTTCATTAATCTTCAATCTATATTAAATAATTTATAAGTGTGACAAATAAGGAATATTAAATCGGCAGCACTATTAAATTTGTCCATATAAAGTATACAAACCACAGATATATAATTTGCCAAAAATACTCAAAAAAGACAAAAACCAATTTCAAATCATCATCTTGTCTGTCTTCATAAAATAGTGAAGCTTTATTGTATATTCACGCCCGAGTCATTGTCTCAAGACTTTATGTTTTTTGTAACCACATCTTTTAAGTTGTTTTTTAAAAAAAACAAAAAAAATAAAAAATTTGTGTCCAATGTAAGGATAAAAAAACCAGATTAACAAGAAAAATAAGATAAATGTATAATAATAGAAAAAAAAAAAATTCCCATCCCCCGATACATTAAACCTCCACTCATTCTCTATTTTCAAATTTCTTTCCGATAATGCCCTCCTTATTCTCTTTTTTTTTTTTTCCAAATTTCTTTCCTTTTATTTTTTATTTCCCTTAATTTTCGTCCCATTTTATTTATTTATTTATTTATTTTTACTTTTTTATTACATTAATTTATTTCCTTAATTTATTTTTATTTTTATTTTTATTTTTATTTTTATTTTACTTTTTGATTTAATTCTTTTATTTTTTATCTTAAATATTTGTAATCTCTTTTACTTATTTAATATTATTTATATATTTATTCTCTTTTATTTGTTTAATAAATCTGATATATTTTTATACATATTCATTATTTATTTTGAAAGTGGATAAATTTACTTTGGTGAGAATGTTTAAAATTGTTATACTCACTTGCTGATTACACTCAAATAATAACGTGGTAGTTGCAACACAGTTTTAGTGTGTCGAATCCTCAGAGAGATGAATTAAATAAGCACAAAAAGAACAAGAAAATTAAAGGAAAAATATCAAATAACGAGATAACGAGAATCCGAACGGTAGTAAAATTAAACCAAAACGAGATAAGTAAAATTAAACCAAGGATTAGAACTGTAGTAAAGCTTCAGGCTTCTTTCAATTGGATCGAACACTTCTGACTTTTACAATTCAACTTTAAAAAGTAAACACAATTAAGGAATATAGCAACAAATTTCCTAATTGGTACATATGACAATTTATTCATTCAATTTATCAAAATTCATTATAAGACATATATCACTGACATAAATTAAAATTTATGTTTTTTATATTTTTACGTGAATTTTATTATTATTACTTGTACTATTCTTTTAAAATATATTTTGCCAAAGATGACATTTTCTATTATACTTTGCAAAAAAAATTAAAATTAAAAAATTAAAAAAATAAATGAACACAAAATAAATCACAATAAATTAAACAAATATAATATCCATTAAACAAATACAAGAGAATAGATATATAAATAGACAAAAATATAAATTTAACAAAAATAAAAAATAATAATAATTTATAAAATAAAAAAATTAATTAATTAAACAATATATATATATATATATATGATTTTGGAGAAGGGGTATAGATGTAATTTAAAAAGAGACGAGTGAGAGGGGGCGCTGACGGAGGGGAAAAGTAGACCTAGCCGGCGGTTCGGTTCTGGTTTGGAACCGAACCGAACCAGCCAGTTTCTGGTTCCACACTTAAGTGGAACCAGAACCTTGAACCGAGCCAGAACCGACCGGTTCCGGTTGGGTTCAAACCTCTTTTTTTTTTTGTTTAATTTCAAAAATAAATTACATTAATTTAGTAAATAAATAAAATTATTAAATTGAAGAGCTTGAACTTAAATTTTAAAAAATTTAAGTTGCCTACGTATCCTCCAGGGGGTGAGACGAATCAAAGCTCACGTAGTTCCATTACAATTTTAAGATATTTCCCATTACTTTGTAAATTAATTTACAATTTTGTAATTATCAATCATCATTATCAATTGATCATTCAGGAACCCTACCGGTTCGCGTTGGGGTGAAACCCCAACCGAACCGGTCATTACGGTTCAGTTCCGATTCGGAAACCGGGTCCAGGGAAAAGCAGCCCTCGTAATAATATCATGGTGATAATGTCTCTATCAAAAATAATTTACATACAAATATACTACATTTTTTTTAAAAAAATAAGTGGTTACGTCTATCTTTCATGCTATGAATATGAGTACAAGTGTGTGTATATATTCAATGTCTTTCTTCCTAAGTCGGCACATAGAATTTTTATTAAACACCACTTAAGATATTTTTTATTTAAAAAAATAAAAAAATTGTATAGGATTTTTCTTAAGAGGCAGTAATGAATCATCTATAGTTTCAAATGATAAAATAATAATATTTTTTAATTTAAAAAATATATTAGGTGGGCGGTCAAGTCAGCATGGATGGATGGAGGGTGATTAACGTATTTGTAATGCATTAATTACAAATTAAATTAATGGTATCCCATTGCCAGACGAATCATAGTTATTATTTGGCATTATTGAGGCTTTATGAAAGATAAATTATTTAATAAATGAGGTAAGTACATATATAGATGATTCTAGTTTGTTAGCAAATTATGATACTCATCCGAAGCAAATTAACAAATCAACAATTATTTTAAGCTTTTATTAGAGATTAGGGTTCACTCCATTTCCTTAATTACAATAATAAAAACGAACCGTTGAGTTAAGCAAATGAATGATGACAGATTAATTAATCGCGCATGTGATTAGGTTGTACTAAAACAAATTACGTAGTCAAATTAATAAGGATCTGCATGTGGATTAACAAAAAAAAAAATAAAATAAAATAAAATGTCGATTTAAATCTTAACCGTTAAGAAATTAAGAAATAATTGAAAATTTGTTTGTAAGGTCAAGTTATGAATGCTGTCAATAGGAGACATTGTGTTATATATTTTTGAATTTTGTTTTCACCAAATCTATTGGATAAGGGGAAAATTATAACATTTGACTCCTCTAAGAACTTTCCATTATATCAATAATCAACTTAAGGGTCCTTTTGAAATTTCTTCCATTCCCATATTTGATTTTATTTTCACAACTCCAGAGATGTTTTGTTAAATCTTTAAGCTCCGTTTGCTGAGATTTTGAAGTTATATGTATAACACATAATTACATTATTACAAAATTAGTTTTTAATGACGCGGAATTTATAAGGTTTTAATAAAAATATTAATTAAAAACAAAACTAGTTGATCAAGTTAATTTTACTTCAAATCTAGAGCTTTTGTTTCATCAAAAACATTATTTAAAAGCCATAACTCCTACCACAATACCAAATAATGGACTTTTAGAACTGTGGATTATTCTTTGCACACAGTTATTAATTCCAGATTTGTGTGTGTTTTAAATGTTGATTTTAAGATTTATTTATTACAGGCAAAGTTTGAATCTTATCAAGAATATAATTGTGTTAAGAAAGGATGAATTATCCTGGAATTAACAAATTTATTTTCTATTATCAAAACTTGGGTTTGAAAAGATCCCTCTTCCACATACATCAACATAAATTATGAAAGCGACAGGAAAACCTAATTAGGTTTCCTCAATCACAATCCATAATGAATGCTATGCTGTCGATCATGTAATATCTCGCATTGATTGAGATATAATTTGGGCATCCACTTGTAATTAAGGGATTCTCTCAACTAATTAGAGGCCTTTTGAGAGGATTCTAAGACAAAACTATGAGGTGTCAGGTTAGTCAAAACGGATAATAACTAACTAGTAGGACATGATCTTAATGGTATATCAGAGCCATCTTCCCAACTGATGTGCCAACGAGAACGCCCTAAGGGGATAGTGGGATAGAGCTTTGGCATGTCAAAGGCCTTTTGGGTGAATTTAAACCCATACCAATAACAAAAATGTGAGGGGCCGGTTGTTGGCCAATCCATAAGCTGCCAAATCAGACAATACTTGACTAGTTGAGTCGGACCTTATAAATGATATTGGGATAGAGCTTGAGCATATACTTATAAGTAAGAGATTTTCTCAACTAGTTAGATATATTTTGGGTGGGTTTGAACCCATGCAAAAAACAAAACCACAAAAGGGCCAATGAGCTAAAATATAATATCTGATTAATTGAACCGAAACTTATAACCTAACTATAAATATTATGACATGTTTATATTATTATATCTTTGTTTCAACTTGTCAGAAAATGTAAACCTGCAATGAAAGCTAAAGCAATCGATTAGGGTGATAATTGCTTATGAAAATCTAGCATAAAACAGATGAGAAATGACACCATTATATATGCACAAAAAAATCAAAAATCAAATCATGTTAATTCAGCAGCCTCTAATAAGATAAGCTATTTTAAGTTTATAATAAAATTAATGGGTAAGATAGCATTGCAATAATATTAAATCTTTTTGTGTATTGTTTTGTTTTTTCAGTGACCAAATCTATAATTGCACTTTGATAACTTTTGTTTGTCTTTACACATTTCTAATGCATCCATTATTAAGATAGATAGAGATATATATATTTTTGTGACTTATTGTGAGTACAGCTCTTTTGGGTGATTCTTGCTATACACTTTTTTTAAAAAATTGTTTGAAACCCGCCGCTAAACCACCCCTTTCAGATTTAAGTGGATTAGATAAAATCTTCGGCTGTCTCAAGCTCTTACAAGAAAAAGACTCTTTGGATTCGAACCGAGGACCTCGAGAAGAGATCATCAACCTTACACCACCCAACCATGTCCATTGGGGACGCTTTTTGCTATACACGTCAAAAGCTAAAATTAAGTGCTTCTTGGGGTGAAAAGTACGATTGATTTGATGAATTTCACTAGATTCACTTTCTCTTTTATGTGGAAGAAATCTACTACTTCATATTGAATTTTTTTTTTCAGAACTTTTTTCCTCTTCCAATAATGTCACCAATTATTTTCTCCAGCAGTTTCTGCCACTAATTAATCACTTTAACTTCTTATTTTAGCAAAAGCAATTCCAAGTTCAATCATCTAAAACTTTTTAACTATTCAAGTTCATAAAGTCCTGAGGTCTATAGTTGAGAATAGGGTTTGGTGCGATTTTTGAAGATTAGTACAAGAAACAATTGGAAGTGCTTTTAATGTCATCAAATTCAAATTGCTTTCATAAAAGCAAATGGGTTGGTTTTAAAATGTGTTTAAACATTGAGTATTTCTATTCATTTTTAGAAAAATTATATAATACAACGGTATTCTTATTTCATTCATATAAAATGGTAATTATATTTAATATAATTATATTTGCCGTTTATATAAATTGGTGTTATCATAAGCATGCATCTTTTAAAAGTTTATTTTACTGCAAAAAATAAAAATAAAAATTGCTTATTATGATAGCAACCCATATATACAATTAGTGATTAGTACTTGAAGAGACATGTTAGGCACATTTTGTGAGTGATAATTGTTTTTTACAATCTTATTATATAAAATCTTTAAAATTTAGTCAAATAAAGAGACTCTCCATTTGAGTGGAATACTTAAAAGATGAAACAATAATATTGGACAAAGGCCAAATACATACTCAACTTTAGAGAGACATGAAAATCAAAATATATCAACATCAAATAATAGATTGTAAGCTGGAAAATGGAAAATGGTCCACAATTATGTAACATTATTGTTGATGATAAAAAAAAAAAAAATAAAAAATACGTGAGAAATGAGGACACTTAGGGTTAGGGCTAACAATAAACAAAAAAAAATTTAAGATACATTTATGAATCGTGTATGCAAAGGCAGCCTCCAAAAGAGAAATAATTAAATTCCCAAGAAAATGACAATGGCAAGTCGTATTCAATTGGGTTCTCATTAATTAATTGTCTCTAAAACTATTGATCATTTAATTTTACTCAGAATCACTAGGTGTACTTGTCATTAATTTGAAGAAAGTTTTTTTTTATTTTTTTTTTTTTTTTTTATGTGAATGAAATTATGTGTTGAATCTTGAAAGTAATTGATTTAGGTGGTGTAAACGAAAATGGATTCTCAAAATGTGACATATCTTTCATGGTCATTATTAATTAATTAATGTCTTGTTGAGAAGATGAAAACAAAAATAATTAAATTCAATGAATTTTATCTTTGACGAGTTGTATAAGAGATGTGTTTCATGGCAACATCATCATAATCAGTTCTTTTCAACTAATATTTTTTAAAAATAGTCCATTTTAGAACTTTGATTTTTTTGACAAAATATATCTATCAGATGATTCAATGAACTTTCTCATCTCAATCAAAATTTTCTTTTATATCGTCAAAATTTTGTTTGTGTTTTTTAAGTTTTAGTTAGAATTTGTCATAATTAAGTAAGCTCATATCATGTTGGACATATTAATATATAAAATACGACATCTTCCGATGATAAGTGACTTTTCAATAAGAGATTCCTCGTTTTATTAAATTAATTATCAAACTATAAGATAAAAATAATACATATTTCAATGCGGTATTATTTATTTTTTAGTTATTGAAATCAGTGTTTTTACATCATTTGATTTAATATTTAATTTAATAAAATGAGGGATTCCTCGTTATAAAATAACTCTCTTATGATAAGCAAAATTTATATAAAGATATCAAGATCAAGCGTATAATATATCGTTTTGTTTTGACGAGCTCCCTACTAGAAGAACAATACTTGCTTGTATAAGTCAAGACTTATTTCATCGTCTCAAATTGGCATTCGAAGTCATTTTTTATATTTCTAGAAAGTAATTAGATTTTTATTTTTATTTGAGTTCATATTTATATTACTAATCAAAATATGATATCTTTTTAGAGCGTGCGTTCTACTTATCTCTATTTTTGATGATCCACTTAGATTTTTAAAGTGGATGGATTAGAGATAATACAAAATCGATAATAAACATTTGAATGATTGAGCAATTTCCAATTATCTATATGATTAAGCAGTAACAAAAATTGATTAATTAACATTATCATCATCAAATGGGGGATTTGTTGGCAAAGCATCATCTAGTGACTATATTATATTAATCAAAGTATTAACTAACATCTTAGGCGGCGCCATTCAAATAAAAGTAATAGTGGCATCAAATCATATGATCTCAACAAGGTACCTAATTTTACACTAATTTTTAATTAGGTCAATAATCACAACTTAAGCACATGTTTGAAATTTAAGGTTTTTGGAGGGACCCAATTGCTATTTTCTTGTTTCATTTAATTGCAATATTGAAGAAAAGCAGAAGCACTTTATAAAATGAGTTCCATTCAACCATCATTTAGCAATCCACTTTAATTTTATTTTCTTTGCCTTTTAAAAAATATCAAAAATCAAAAGCTCCCCAAACTTGTACTAAAGTGATTATGCTTCATCTCATGCTTACAAGATTACGCTTCCATTATGAAAAGTAAAATGCAGACGAGTGTCATAGAATCCATTTTAGGAAAGTTTTCATAGGAAAAAAAGAAAAAATAATTAATATTTTGATAATTTTTTATATTTCTCATAAAAATAATGTGAAAACTTTTTAAAAAATGATTCTTAATAAATACTCTTAAGATACTCGTTAGCATGACTCTTATGAAAAAAGAGTTGGATATAGTTCAAAATCCAACATATTGCTAACAAGCCAACCTAAAAGATCAAAAAAGTTAATGGATTTGAGTTCCCTTTTTTTCACTATTTTTTTTTCCTTCTAATTGGTGGTTCCCACTTCTGGGAGTGCTTTTGAATCATCATCATCATATATATATATATAGGACACTCTCAGTGGTTGGCACATAAAACCAACCTTTGAATTGAAGATTTTATGATAAAGGTAAAATTAAAGTGACTGGCTAGCTAGTGGCCATTAATGCTAGAAACTCCCCACTTCTGAAAAATTATTTTCTATGCTTTCAAACGGAAAGTTCTGGGAAATCTACTAATCTAGCTCATAATATAGAACCATATTTATCCCACGACTAGATTGAGGACCTGATCAAGATGTTTAAGTTGGAAACGATGGAAATCCCGCCACCAAACCATTCATTTTGGGTTGCGGCGCAGGTAAAATCACCGGCTGTCCCAAGTTCTTACAAGAAGTGCACCCCCTGGATTCGAACCCAGAACCTCAAGGTGAGATCCTGGACCCTACACCACCAAGCCACATGGGGACGTGGTCTATGTATATATTCAGATTATAATTTAATATTTGGAATACTCAATATCTAATATATGGTGTGACGATTCACTAGTAAAAAAAAAAGTACTCTAAAATCTTAAATTTTATTCTAAACAATTTAGATAATTTTTTTTTTAAAAAAAAAAAATTTACTTTTTGTTAAACCAACCACTTTAAAAGTGTGCATGGTCACAATTTTGCTTCCAGGTCACGCAAAAGAGAATAATACATAATATGTATGTAAATTTGGAGTTGTTAATTTTCTTGGGAGAGGACAATTTTGCTGAAGTTTCTAAGCATATCTTTTAAATTTTTAATGTTATT
The DNA here is from genome assembly GCA_019454045.1 of Zanthoxylum bungeanum. Taxonomy (NCBI): domain Eukaryota; kingdom Viridiplantae; phylum Streptophyta; class Magnoliopsida; order Sapindales; family Rutaceae; genus Zanthoxylum; species Zanthoxylum bungeanum. Next base: position 126,204 of record SKCR01036389.1, read on the forward strand.
TATAATAGGTACCAGAAATTAACATAGAAAAATGCAGCCTTTGAGCAAACCAACTTTGATCATATTCTTAATATATATATGTGGACATCACTATCAAAACTATGCTATCTTCAATTTAATGATCTTAAATTCGATGTGGGATAGTAACTTAGCATCTAGCTAGCTAGCTTTTTTTTTTTTTTTTTTTTTTGGCTCCTTTAAATTTGTGCTTCCTCAGTTTGTTGTCTTACTTTTGTTATCTTTGGAGTACTTAAAGTTAAATGTTCAAGTTTAAAAGAGTTGGGCAAGAAGCACACAATGGGGATATGATGGAAGCAAAAGCAATAATAGAGAGAGTGAGAGGTGGTGGATGTGAGAATCAAATCCATCTGTCTATTACATTTTTTTTTTATTTTTTTTTTTGGGGTCACAAACTTTATTTTATAATTTTTTTTTTTTTTACTTTATCCTTCCCTTTTCACCTTTGGGGGAATTTATTAATATAATTTTATTAGATAGTTTTGAGATATATGGGTGGGGAGATTGTTCCATCTCCATTCAATTTGGTCAAAAAAAATAATATAATGATGATGGTTACAACTTACAAGATATGGCCTTGAATTCAATTTAGTGTAGGGGGGGACCAAAATGTCCAAGTTTGGTTGTTGAAGAATTTGGATATGAATAATTGATTAGATTAATTTTTTCTTTTACAATGTTGACATTTTTGCTATGATGTTAATACATACTTAAAATAATTAAATTTAAGACATCCCAATTAGGTTTAAAATTATCTAACAATGCAACCCTATCCATGTTAAAAATGCTACAATGCATTGACCTTGTCTGTATGATACAGCAAAAATAGGGAAAATAAATTTATTACAACTTAATTTTGGGCCAGTAATTAATTTCATATTAGCTGGAGAATTGTCTTAATCGTAGGACAGAAAAATGAGTAGTAACTAATTAGATAAAGATAGAAATTCCAGTGTATAGGCAATTGAAGCATTTAATTATACTTTATAATATTGAATTATTTTGTCAAATCTATGCATGTATATAGAGTTGGCAAAAATCTATTCATTCAATGTATTTGTCTTCTAAATCTCTATAAAATCCTTCCCCCCCCCCCCCCCCCCCCTAATTAACCCACACAACAACAATGATGATCTGGGTTAAAAAATAGCATTAGACTAATTAATTATAATTAAAAATAAAATAAGAAAGACAGTCGTAATAATAAATGTAAAAAATATTAGATGAAGAGCAGAGAATCAGATCGGACCAATCAATCACCTACTTGTCCGTACACGTACAGTCTAGTTAAATAAGGAGACAGAGGTTATCAAAACGGGGAAACCGCAATGAAACAGTCATGGGCCCCACGCCCATATCACTATCGTGGGGCCCACCATAGTGGGGCCGTTCATTCATCGTCGATTCGATTTTTATTGTCCAAAAAAATATGCACCAGCAAGCACGCACACCTCATACGTGTGTGATATGGGCCCCACGCGCGATGGTCGCGTTCGCAAACGACCATTCTTTTCCCCCCTCTCATATCACTGTTGGACTGTAGCATATTGAAGACGTGGCAACGTGATACGTGGAAGATATGGCGATAGTCAGTTAAAAATAAAAGCAGGAAATACAGTGAAATCCCTTGAATACCCTTGTAAGTTTGTCGTTATTTCCGAGAAAACCGAAACGGAGTCGAGGAGAAAATGGAAAAACAAAATTGGGGAATAATTTATTATTAAACAGAATCCAATCTGTTTTCCAGTTTTTATTTTATTTTATAATTTTTTTGCTAAAAAGATATGAATTAAAAAATATGCTCTCTCTATAAGACATTGACTTTCTCTCCCTTTTATAAACACTCTCACACTCAGATGACTCATTAAACCAATTTCGTTCATTGAAACTTCCTCGCTCTGCCACCCTCTTACTTTGGATACTCTGTTCTTTTTTACCTCATTATTTCCTTCTCGATCTCTCTTAAGACCAAAACCAAGCATCAAAGAAAATCACATTCTTCAATCTTCATGGCAGTTGAAGCAAGACACATAGACCTCTTCCCTTCACAATTAATCTCACACAGGTTTTTATATCATTACTGAAACTCAAGACTCTCTGTTTTGATATTCTGTTTTCCGTTTGTTGGATGATTCAGTTTTTGATTTGGTTTTAATTGTCATTTTCAGAGAATTTGTGAAATCAAATCAAGGAAACGCAAATATATGCAATACCCAGATGGATTCTTTCGTACCTTTTGCTGAGCCAATGCTTGAACAAAATCATCAGTTACCATTCTATCAAAACTTCGATTGCAATCCGATTTCGGCTAAAACGTCATTAGACAGAGCAGATAGCGGGCTTACGTACAATATATCTGCACCGAGAAAGAGGGAAAGAGAGTACTCGATCAACGATCTTGATGCCTTCTCCCCTGTCTCTCAAAAGCAAAAGCTCCCTGGCTTCTCATCTTTTCTTGATCAAGATATCATCTTTCAGTTTCATCAACAGCAGTCAGAAATCGACCGTTGCATTGCCCAACATGTAAGCCTTTTCTTTTACTTCTTTGTTCCTCTTATTTGCTTTTGTTTTGTGAAATTTTCAAATTTTTTTTTTTTATTGACGTGTTATATATGTTAATATTTAACAGACAGAGAAAGTGAGAATGGAACTTGAAGAGCAAAGAAAGAGGCAATCAAGAATGTTAATATCAGCGATCCAAGGAGGAGTCGTCAAGAAGTTAAACGAAAAAGACGAAGAGATTCAAAGAATGGGGAAACTCAACTGGGTTCTTCAAGAAAGAGTTAAAAGTTTATACGTGGAGAATCAAATATGGAGGGACTTGGCACAGACGAACGAGGCAACAGCGAATACATTACGTAGCAATCTTGAACAAGCGTTGGCACACATGGGGGATGACTGTGGCCGTGCAGCCACGCCGGCAGCACATGTTGAGGACGATGCGGAGTCTAGCTGCGGGAGTAATGACTTTGTGAGGCGCACGTTAGTAGCGGAGAGTGCGCAGGATAAGGAGATTGGTGGTTGTGGAGGAGGTAATAGGTTGTGCCGACGGTGTGGGGAGAGTGAAGCGAGCGTGTTGCTGCTGCCATGCAGGCACTTGTGTTTGTGTACAGTTTGTGGGTCCAGTCTTATTGGTTCTTGTCCGGTCTGTAATTCTGTCATGGATGCTAGCCTCCATGTTAACATGTCTTAAAAACAATCCCCCCAAAAAAAATGTAAACATTTTTGTTTTATAGAATTAATTAATCGGATTATAGCTTCCTCTTTTTTTTTTTTTAACTTGTTTCCATATAAACTATGAAATTGGTAATTGGTAATAAAATATAAATCGATAAAAATGTAATTTCTATTTTTTTTTTTTACTTGATGGTAACAGAGAAAAGTTTAGAAATTAAAAAAATAAAATAAAATAAAAGATAAAATGGGGGTGGTGATTGTGAACGGCATTATTGCTACCGATTCTTTGGAGTCAACAGAAATGTGGACACGGCCTTAAAAGAGGAGTTGTGTTCTTGGCCCACTTAAGTTATGACTTATGACAGGATCCAGAGTCTTGTTCCTGGAATCATTATCTTTTCTCGCTATTATTTTTTTTTTAAAAATAATAATAATAATATCAGGAATCAAGCATTCAATTTTTTTTAGTGGTCTTTTTTGTCATTAACAGGGAAAAAAATTAGTGTGTTTTTTATTTGTACTTGTTCCCCCCATTAAAAAATTTAATCAAAATCCCACCCAGGTCCCATATTCATTCCCTTACTATTTCACCTACATTATTAATTGTTAAAAGGACGGAGTTTTGAATTTAAAAAAGCAGAAAAAAAATATAAATGAATTCAATTATTATTAGTAATGAAAGGGTTAGCTAGAGTATTAAACATTGGCATGTGCCAAGTGGCAACCTGACACGTCAGACTGAAAACAGTGGGGAGGGCCCACCACGTGTGTTCCTCTGACACCCCACTGCAGCACTGCCTTGTGCATGGCGTACTATATAATTACAACCTTGTGTTATGTTGAAAAGATAGCAAGCAAGTTAGCGTTAAATACAAGGCGAAAAAAAATAATTAAAAAAATAATAAAAATAAGATAAAAGAAAAAGGCACAGAGCAGTACGAAAAAGGTCACGTCTACTGTCTATTACTCCTTGTTGCACCTACCTGTACAGGCTAACATGCGTGCTGCAGATGCAACTTATTGATGGGTGCAAGAAAGCAAAAGCATAATTTAATTTCCCTTTTAGAAATTTCTGATTGATTTTCCCGTTACACACATCACAAAAAGATAGATTCTAGGATTTATTTTTATTTTATTTTATTTTATTTTTGTTGTTGTTGTAATATTATTAAAAAATTATGATTTTCTATAAAAATATGAGCTGCCCTGATTTGTAGGCTTTTAATTGAATTTGAATGGGGGGTTACTGTGGTGTAGTTGAAGTGATGATGAAGGAAATTTAAAAAAGAGGACCCTCAAAATCCGCCGACGACGTGCAGCACAAGGCGTACGTTAGTGGACTACACGTTTTTCAACATCATTAATAATTGTAATAATAAAAAAAAAAAAATTAAAATGGGTTCTAAATTTTGCAGAAAAAATTGGAGGGTGCAAAGCCGACAAAAGTCAGTGCTAAAAATGTAACGCACAGGAAACTGATTTTTTTTTTTTTTTTTTAAAAAAAGATGAAATCAGATAACTTGGTCTAATTTTGGCAGTTAGTGAAGGTTAAAGAGCGTTGTCTATTTTTGTGTCCCATTATTTTTTTGTCTTTATCATGGGGCGGGCCCACGTGGAAGACCACATCTTAAGGATGGGGTCCATTCGAGAACGTTAAAAACTTGAAGATTAATTAGGACACGTGTTATCACTCACATGCCGATCACTGGCCTCGTTCATGTCTTGTTTTAATTTTTATTTTATTTTATCGTTGTTTTAGAAATTTCAGTGTACGAGGAACCATAAGTAGATCAGTTGATGACGGTGGTGATTTGTATATTTATATATTAAAATAACTTTGAATATACGAAGTTAATTATTCGCAATTAATAGTACTCTAATAAGTAATAATTATACCATTCAATTTCGGAATCGAAATCAAATCGAATGAAATATAAGGTTATGATTTTATACGGTTTCTGTTCCAAGATCGGAATTGAACCGAAATTATCTTTTTCCAAAAACGAAAGATTTAATTGGAATCGAATCAATTTTTCTGGTTTAACCCGTGTCAACGGTTCCAAAAAATTGGAACTGTAAACCATTCGGTTTCGATTCACAACCGAACTGAACCGGTGGCCGGATCTAATAATAACCACTAATTAATCACCTAATAGCATAAGGATCCACTGAATATGCCGAGCTCGTAGTTATACGATTGGGTTTGGAAATTGCTTTGGCATCTGGAATTCTACATTGACACATTTATAAATTGAATGGGATTCTTGAAATATTGTCAAATTTATCTTTCAACGGTCTAGATCTCGTAAGGAGATCTTTTAAATTAATCAAAATATCTTATGTATGATAATCTCTTCAAATTTGGTTTAATGAAATTAATTTTCTTTCGAATATATATATATATATACACACACGCCCCTTTAAAATTCAGTACAAATAGGCTATTCCTTTTTATCAATTCCATGTAATTGCAGTAGATAAAACAACTTAATGAAATAGGTGGGTGCAGGTCCCATACTTAAGCCGGAGTTGGGGAAAGATGATTATAACTATACATGTATTTTATAAACAAATAATTTATTTAATATAATTATACACATAATGATAATAATAATAATATCTATTGTGGTTATTAAAAGAGAGTCAATAAGATATTATGTCTTATCGGCATAATATAATAACCGAGAGGCTTCTTATGATAATAATTCACAAGATGAGAACGTATACGTACAATAAAAGCATTAAAAATTATCTTTTAATTATAATACAATGCTTGAGATTAAATTACTAGATATATTGTCACTTAACCTTTGGATCGACTGTGATTTGTCACAAGATTCTTGTGAAAAACCTACTCACCATACAACTAATATATCACAAGTTTATGTGTGGCATCACCTATAAAATGAAGTCATCAACAACTTGTTTGCATTCGTTTCATGTGTGCGAATCCTTTATATTATCTTATTTTATTTTAATTTATTTTAATATTTATGTAACACGATCCTATTGAGTATCTATCAACATGCAATTCACAGCACTACAAGTTGAGATAAAAAGAAGTGTAAAATTTCCCAAACCCTAATTATTAAAATGATGGGGGGGTGGGGCAGATGAAAGCAACATTTGATGATGGAGATTTTTTTGCCCTTAAATGGACCCATTATAAAATGGGACATTTTTGTCCCTCTATGACCGGCATAATCCTTTATAATTTAAGAGCATCCCCTATCTATTTTGGGTCAGTTAAAAAATTTATAAAATTAAAAAAAAAAAAATACTATTCCTTTAAACTTTAATCCCGTGAGCTAAGAACCTTTGCATGATAATGTATCTTAAAAGCACGTTTTGGTATGAATAAAGTCATGAAAAGTGCTTTTCCCCAAGCTGGCTATTGGAAAGCACTTATACATCTTACTTTAAAAAGGCATAAGCTGCTTTTTTTTTTAATAAAATAAAAAATAAAAAAAATTAGTTTAATTATGTTGATGAGATCAAAGGTAGGGTAGCATTTCTAAGTTAGTTACACTTCAATTATTTTTACTAATAATGGTTGGTTTTATGCTTTGGTTACATTAAACAATTAGCTCTTGATTGCGGTCTTTACACGCAGCTCCATGATGCTTCCGAGGCCAAGAAAAATAATTATGAGATTTGTTGACCGAATTTATTCTACTAAAACTCATTATCAAACTAAATCTAAAAAAAATTCATTAGTTATGATCGGTTACAATAATCATTTTGATGCTAGTCATAATTCAATTAATAATAACATAATTTTTTTTTAAAAAAAAAAAAATTGATTTCAAATTTGTTGATCTAAGAAACTTGGCCTACGAGAGGTGGTAAGGGATTTAAGACTTGTTGTCGGATTATGGATTCGAGTATATGGGGTGCATTTCTTATAAGAGTTTGTGACAATTAAGAGTTTTAATTTGCTTCGCTTAAGCGCGCATCAGGTGATTTAGCAGCGAGATTTTCAACAATTTTTAAAAAAAAAAAATCTAAAAAACCTACAAGTAATGATGTTTCGTTGTCCTACTAAATTAAACAAACAGTTAAGTATTGAGTAGAAAATTCGGATCAATTTTAATATTAGATTTAACGATTTCAATAGATGGATAAGAGAATTTATTCGTTAATTTTTTTGACAATGACCCAAATATACCAAAGGAGATGAGCATTGTTGAATTATTATTCATTTGTCTATTTCCTAAATTTCTTTATTGGTGGACCATAAAAATTATATATTAATGGCAAAAAAAAAATTGAAAAATAAAGCTTCAACATTTATTGGTGTGGAGGAAATGAGAAATGGATTTTATGCAGAAGATGACATGAACAAGTCGTGGGCATAGGCCTATCCTTTTATTGTCATCTAAAAGTGATGTATGTGATTTCAAAAATCGACACGTCGTCGTTTGCTTCGCTTGCCTTTTTGCAATGGCCGTGACTTGTTGATGCCTATCAAATTGATCAGTGTCGTGAATCATTAAAGAAGGTAATAAAAAAAAGAATCTAATAAAAATTTAATAAAAATAAACTAAACCCAAATTAACCATTTATTATGGTCATGTTAACGAGTGTGAAACTTGAGAAATGAAAGTAACCATTAAAATATTAATTACTTTTTATAATTAAAATTTTCCTAAAATAAATTCTTAAAAAAATATTATTAGAACACTCGTTAATATTTCCCTTTATTTATTTATTTATTTATTTTATCTAAATAAAGGAATCCAACCACTATGAATCTCATGTCTCCTTCAGTAGATTGAAAAGTAAGTGTGAACAAAATAATTTCACATTGGCACTCTAGCCAAACTTGACCAAAAGAAAGGAAAAAGGGTGCTTATTTGATAGAATCACTTATTTGTTCATGTCATGTTGTGGGCCTACTGCTTCAAAGAAGCAGCTGCGTGCACCACGCATCATGTCTCTCTGCACGGAAAAAAGCAGATATCAATAAACAGCACTTTCAAACAAAAACAATTTGTCTAAAGTCTTAATTTTGCAGAGATTTCGATTATATTAAATTATTATTATTATTATTATTATTATAAAAAAATCGATATGGGTAGTAACAAGTAACATGCAATGAACAATCATATGAACCCACAAAATCAAAATCTGTGCTAGCTTCTAAAAAAACAAATATTGAAAGCTGTAAGTGTGAGAGATTGATTGATTAGTAGTTGTTGTTGCCATTGTTATTTGATTTTGGTGTTTTTGTAATGACTTTCAGAAAGAGAAGGCTGTCACAATGAGAATAATAATAAGCTCATATTTTGACAATATATATTAATATGAGAGCAACATATCAAGCTATTGAGACAACTTTTTGGTTCATCCCACATGCTAATGCCAACTCTCAATCCATCAAAACTTGTATGAATATGACACTTTTATTTTTTAAATGGTTTGAAACCCTACCGTCAAACCATCCCTTTTGAGCTTAAACGAAATAGGTAAAATTCTTGATTGTCCAAAACTTTTACAAGAAACGTAATCACTGGATTCGAACCCAGGATCTCAAAGTGAGATCATAAACCCTACACCACCAAATCTCGTCCCTGACGATGTATGAATATGACACACATGACACAAAACAACCCCACCTTTTCCTCCTATATATATATATATTTATATGATTCTTTTTTATTATTATTATAATATGAACAAACCATATCAGTATTAGCATTCATCACAATCAATCATTCTTTAAAAAACTTTAAAAATCATCACTACTTGAAAGTTTTCAAGTTTTATATAATTTACATTTATTTAAGGGTCTTTTTATACAATTAATATTGGTTTCTATTTTACCAAAATTTTTTTAAAAGGATATTACACTCTATATTTTTCTTTTTAAAAAATTGACAGTTTGTATGAGTGGGTCATAGATGATGGAAATAGAGGATCATAGTATCTAGGCCCATGTCTTTGTCTTTATGCTTTGAGTCTTTGATTAGGGGGGGATGCCCCCACAAGTGTAAAGAGAAGGAAAGTTGTGTCATAAAAGTAGGCCACTATGCAAATTTTTAACAAAGTTTCATGCACAATTTGGTGGGGGAAAGAGAACAAACCAAAGAAGTATAGATGATGGATCCAATTAATAGATGTAGGGTCAAAGATGTGAAAGTCCTAACTTTTGTGGCATTTATTGTGGATTTGCCACACACGACACACCTAATCGTCCATCACTTCAACATGATTTTGCTTGCTTCTTTGCTTGGGTAATTTATGAAAATGACCCTTAATTTTGTAAATTACAAAAGCAACCCCACAAGTGTAAAGAAAAAGACAGACGTGTCATAAAAGTATGCCACTTTGTATTATTTAACAAAGGGGGGAGAGAACAAATCCAAGAAGCATGTATAATGGAACCAATTAATAGATGTAGGGTCAAAGATATGAAAGTCCTAACTTTTATTTCTATACACGAGAATAACACACTTAATATGGTCCGTCACTTCAACATGATTTTACTTCTTTTATTGGAAATTTTTAAAAATTTATACATAATATTTTTTTAAGAGAATATTACTCACCAAATAGAGAAATGGATTGAGAAAGATGATTTGAGATAAGTTTATAAATTTTGATCAATATCGTCGATGCCGTTAAGTTTTATGTCATTGACGCCTCTATCGGTTATCGTCACCGCAGTCAGTAAAAGAGTTTGAACTGAGAGTTGTTAGAAAAACAAGGACAATTTGGGGAGAAAATTATATATTTATCTAATAAAGTAAGAAAATAGAGAATAAGTCATTATATATATATATATATTTAATAAAAAAACTATTAAATCATATTTATAAATTTTCAATTTGCCTTTACATCTCCTATAACCCTATTCCCTCTATGACATGGGGTCCTTCTCCAAATAGCAACTTGAATAGGAAGCTAGGGAGGGACTAGGGACCTCCAACAATCAATACATAACTTATCCTCTTTTATATAAAATTTTGAATTTATATATTATTTACAAGGTTAGTTTGATATTTCATATTGATAATATGAAGCATAAAGCTTACAAAAAATGTAGTTATAAAAGTTTGATGTATATGCAACACATATTGAATAGGTTTATCATAGTTGCTTTTAGCCTTAGGTATATGTATAAACTATAAAGGAAAGATAGTGGAGTAAAGCTAAAGGCAAGGGATAATATTTATTCTATGGTTGGTTGAACCAAAACCCAATAAAGAGGAGATATTGAAAAGCAAAGCTAAAGAAAGAGAGAGGGAACCGATGATACCATTCATTTTTACTTTTTAGGGCATGGGGCAGATGGTGCACACATTATATTCTTGCACTCACAATCATTCCTCATGCTAAGCCTTCAAATACTTTCTATTTTCCACCCCACTAATGGGGTTTTGGATATTTCAAAATGGGCTCCCCCCAAAAAAAAAAAAAAGGTACTTATTAGTGCACATTTGAGTGACAATTCAATTCCCAATCTTGGGTGGAATCATTGTGTCTTGTTTTACTTTTTGAAGTTTTAATTCCTTGAAAAGCCCTAATACCCACCATCATTCAACTACACACTTGAATGCTTTTCAATGAATATCTTTTCTTCATGAGTGAAAGAAAGATTGTGATTCCACTCACTAGTGGGTGCCCCGTGACATCTAGCAACCTTGACTTTATTTTATTTTCTTTCTTTCTTTGTGGGAAGATGGGATTTGAAGATCATGAAATGGAATATATTCAACTTAAAGGTATAGTGAAGGTGGACTTGGTTTAGGGGAAGGAAATTCAAATGCCTACATGGATTTCCATTTTATCCTTTTTAGAATCACTTAGGCCTCAGCTTAAGCTGAGGAAGAGTTGCCGGTGCTGGATTGATTTATAGTTGAGTTAGCCCATTTGATGTGGTCAGGAAATTATAGGATTAATATGGCCCATATACTTAAGTTTGGGCCTTATGGGTCAGTAGCATGCACTTAGTCCAACAAAATTTGGGCTAATTAATCCGAGGTTGGCAAGCCCGAGTTTACATAAAAGGCCGGGCCCTGGCCCAAAATAAAAAAAATAAAATTAAAGATTATTAGTTTTAGTTAGTACATCTCTTTTTAATTAAATACACCCAAAAATATTATATATATATATATATTAACGATAACAAATTAAAATTATCTTATTAAAATTAAATCAATTGAAGAATAATATCACTATTTTTGTTTAATAAGATACCAAAATGAATGATTGACTCATTTTATATTAGAAATAATCGCTAGAAATCTTTTGATAACATAAATTCATATTGCTCAATTATATCTCAACGATCAAGACAATTGGTTTAATCCTACAATTGGTTTAATCCTATAAAATCATTTCATATAAGTTCCTTGATATCTTCATATTATAAGACCATATATTTGTTTTTATTAGCTTATAGGATAAATTTTAACAAAATTACGGATTGTCCCTGCTCACTTTTATATTGCTCCACCACTGTTTATTAGGTGATGTTTCTCATCTATTCCAAATATTTGAAGAAAAAAATACAACTAATTGGTACATATAAATAATGCAAAAATGTAAAACTTAACATCTAACTTTCACTTTTTTTTCATTTCAATCTTCTAACTTTCAGTTTTGTCAATTCAGTCATCTAACTTTCAATTTTTGTCAATTCAGTCATCCATTACAAATCCGTTACTGCTGCCAAAACGACGTCGTGTAACAGAGGACTGAATTGACAAAACTGTAAGTTATTGACAAAACTGAAAGTTAGAGGACTGAAATGAAAAAACGTGAGGTCAGTTTTGCATTTTTGCCAATAAATAATTATTTTAACAGTAAAAAGATTCAAATATTTTTGAGTTAAAGTAAAACCTTATACTATTCAATTCTGATATACAACCATGTCATGTAAATAAATATGATATGAAGAAATTGGTTGAATAAAAATCTTCAAATCTCCTACATAAATGTTCCCATTATCCCTGATCAGTTTAAATGTTCCTACAAAGGTCGTAATCATATTTACTAAATCTCTTTTTTTTTTTTTTTTTTTTTTTTTTTTAAAAAAAAAAACTGAAATTTACTTCCTGATTTTAATTGAATTTATCTTGTCAGTATAAATTAATTTTTTACTAACCACATATTACATCCCTTGATTGAGATGAGGGGTGTGCAGCGGATTTGGGTAAAACCGGAATTATAAGGGACTGACCTTTTTAATTAAGATAGGTTATGATTCTAAAAATATAGAATCTTTTTTTTAAGATAGATTCCAATTATAGAGTTTTAATAATTGGAACTTACCTGCAAAATCAGAATCTACCCTATTTAATAGCTGGTATCAAAACCAATTGACGAACCAATTTGCTAACCAAATATGGAAATAAACGATGTCGTTTTTAACATTTATATAATTCATTTTCTAACTAACCCAAATCCCCAAACGTGAAGCTCCTGTCAGGGGTTGTTGAACAAATAAAATGTAATTATTGTGCAGTAATCTAAACTTATAAAAATAGATGGGGTACTTTTTCCTTGAAAAAATATCTTGAAACATATTCTAAGTACCATCACAATATAGATAAGAAGCAAAGATAGTGCAAAACTCTTATAATATGGAAATTTGATCAAGAGTATTTTAAGATTCCACCTGTGATGATGAAAAGAGAGTATCCTGGAATCGAATCAGAGCCTAATAGAAATCGATAAATAGGGTACTTTATTTAATAAGATATGTTATGATTCTAAAATATATGAATCAAATTGTTAGGATAAATTTCGTTTCACCTAAGTAGGATACGGTATCTTGATTTACCCACCCATAATTGAGACGATTTATAATCTTTCGATAATGCTTTTAAAATTTAACTTTCATGCTCACTGAGTATATTAAAGATGGGAAATTGGCTACTGTTAAGTTTTTGTCGCAATATTCGTCAATCAATCAATCAAGAATGCATGATTTTTACCGTGGTTCGCCGGAAAGATTCCCGACTACATCCACGTTGAACTCCGGAATAGGGAGCTCGCTGCACTAAGCAATTTCAAGATTACACACGGAATCTTGAATCCGTTTACAAAATGTATTTCCCCAAATCTCACAAAGAACCCTAATCTCTAAAAGTGACAATCTCTCAAATTCCCAATTGAAGACTACACTAACTTGGACTAGGGAATAGGCTTAACACTTAGCCAATTATTAAGGGAATACAAATAATGAAAACTCTCCCCTAATACTAAACCTAAGTGCCCTTTATATAGGATGAGCAAATACATGTAATTGGGACAACGGCAAGGATTGCGCCACGTGTCCCTTATCCAACGGATGACAAGGGCTTCACATTTTACAATCTCCACCTTGAAGCCAAAAACATCTATCACTCCCAATCATACACACCGACACACTAAGGCCAAGATAGCACAGCAAACTCACCTACTCACATCATCGCTCATGTCGGCTGCAAAAGTCAGCCAACCCCCACCTGCAACAGCTTCATGCAGTGGAAGAGTTTGGTTGCAGTCACAATCTTTGTCCCCATGTCCGATGGGTTATCTTCTGTTGGAACCTTCTTAATCTCAATCTTACCGCTTGAGATAATTTCCCGCACAAAATGATACTTCACATCCACATGTTTGGTTCTCTCATAATGTACTGGATTCTTGCTCAGATGTATTGTACTCTGACTGTCAGAATACACAACTGTCTTACCCTGCAGCTGTTGTATTTCGGTTAAGATACCCTGAAGCCAAATTGCTTCCGTGAACACATCGGTTATGGCTATATACTCTGTTTCGGTAGTTGACTTTCTTGAGTCCCTGTCACCTGCAAAATCAGAATCAACATACCCTACCAAGTCTGAAGCGTTAGATTTGTTTAAAACATAAGCCATAATCAACAGTAGTATTCAAGTATCTTAACAACCATTGTAAAGCACTCCAGTGTGCTCCACCTGGATTAGACATAAACCTACTTAATAAAGATACAACATAAAACAAGTCAGGTCTAATACTATTCATGACATACATCACATAACCAATAGCATTTGCATAAGGCACATTTTCCATTTTAATCACCTCAGGTCTAGTACTAAGAGAATACATCTCCTCTTTTATAGCCGCTTCCCATTCAAGTTTATGGGTAGACTTTAATGCCTCTCCTAAGCTAGCAGGCTCAATCCCATTAATCTCATGACTTGATATTAATGCACAGAAATACAAATCATTGGTTGAGTAATCATACCTGGTAGGAGGCCTTACCTGCCTCCTACTTCTGTCTCTCGCTAGCTGGTAGTTGGCCAATGTGTCTTGAGGTGTTTCATCATGCTGCACAGTTTGATCCAGTTGATCTACTGTGTCATCTTCAATTTGTTCTTGTATCTCTGCTACTCCATTTCTGTTTTCCTTATGGTTATTTCTCATGGGCTGGGTGTCCTCAGATGTCTCGTGCCTGACATGTCACCAACTTGCTCAGCGGTCCTTGATGTCCCTGGCTCCACCTGCATCTGAGCTCCACCTGCAAGATCAAAATCTGCTAGATCCTTTTCTAAGGCACCTGCATTCTTGTTAGTAGATTTACAAGGAAAACAAAGTTCATTTAATATAACATCCCGACTAACTATGACTTTGACTCCAGGTGACTCCCTTTCCCATAACCTATACCCTTTTGTCCCTTCTTGATATCCTAGGAAAACACACTTGATTGACCTCGGTTCAAGTTTACCTACGACTGGTGAGCATAAGCTTCACAGCCAAACACTCTAAGGTGTGCAAGCTTATGAGCCCTACCAGACCAGATTTCTCTGGTGTCTTAAACTGAACTGAACTATTAGGGCTAAGGTTAATCAAATGAGTAGCAGTATTGAGGGCTTCACCCCAAAAGGCCCTCGAAAGTTCGGAAGAAAATAAAAGACATCTGATCTTTTCTAATAAGGTTCTATTCATTCTTTCCGCAACTCTATTCTGTTGAGGGGTGTTTCTAACAGTCCTATGTCTCAGGATACCCTCACTCGTACAGTATTGATCAAACTCAGTATTACAAAATTCTAAGCCATTATCAGTTCTCAAGACTTTTACTTTGTTACTAGTTTGATTTTCTACCAATACTTTCCATTCTTTAAATCTAGTCAAAGTTTCATCCTTTGATTTAAGTAAGAATGTACATACCTTCCTACTGTAGTCATCAACAATAGAGAGGAAATATTTCTTACCCCCATGTGTCTGGACCTTTGCTGGTCCCCACAAATCACAATGTAGATACTCCAGACTCGCCTTTGACAAGTGAATTCCAGTTGGGAAGCTCTGTCTGTGCTGTTTGCCCAACACACAGATCTCACAAAACTCAAGTGGCTTCAACTGGTCTTTTCCAAATTGTCCCTGCTTGCTGAGTACCTGCATTCCTTTCTGGCCTATGTGGCCAAGTCTCAAGTGCCATATATTAGTCATATCAACATTAGAAGTTAAAGCAGAAATGGGTTTATCCGAGAGTACATGTTGGCCATTTAGAACATACAATCCATTTTCTTAATACCAGTTAGGATCAATTTATTACCCTTAGATATGTGCATGTTCCCTTTATGTGCTTTATATGTGAACCCTAATTCATCTAGTGTTCCTAGTGATATCAGGTTCCGTTTTAAGTCAGGTACATATCTAACGTCAGTAAGAATCCTAACTTTACCATCATGTAGTTTAAGAGTTATGTCCCCAACCCCCTGTATCCTACAAGTATTGTCATTACCCATATACACAGTCCCTTGGTCAGAATTTCTAAAGTTGACAAACCAGTCCATATACGGACTCATGTGAAAGGAACACCCCGAGTCCAGAATCCATTCTCTACTAATGTGATCTCTACACACAGTCAATGCCTCAGATAGGCACATTGACTCCTTTTCGGCAGCCACAGTGGCGCTGCCTTCATTTTTCTGTTCCCTAATGAACTTATAACAATTCATTTTAAGGTGTCCCATCTTCCCACAATGTAGCACTTCTTGTCACTATCTTTATTTTTATCCTTTTTATTCTTTTTCTTACCTTTAGGTTCTTGGTTATTAGTCTGATGATTATTCGGACCATTGAATTTCTTTCCATTTTTTCCTTTCACGAATAAGTTCGCTCCTCCTCTCCTACTGGTTCTAAGTTCTAGCTCTCTAGCCCTTATACCAGATATCACCAAGTCTAGCCTAGGTACAACTCATGTGTACTGTAGAGAATTCTTAACGACACTATATTCTTCAGGTAATGCATTTAAAAGGATCATAGTTTCGCTAGAGTCTCCTAGGGCTTGGTCAGTACCTTTAAGGATTTGAGTCATTTTGGTGAATTCATCCAAATTATCATCAATCGACTTACTAGTATCCATCTTGTAATTAACAGATTTCCTTTTAAGAACACTAAATTTGGTGCAGAAATAACAGAATAAAGAGATTCGAGTTTACCCCATAGTTGAATGGCAGTGTCCATTCCGTCAACCTTTCTGATGACCGAATCTCCAAGGTGAAGGAAAATCAGGTTGTAAGCCTCTTCCAGGATTTCCTCCTTCGTTTCCTTTTCCATCTTCGGCCATTTTTCCGGATCCGGTTCCATCGCCAAGGCCACCTTATGGTGGGAAAGCAAAACCCTCATCTTCTTCTTCCATGTGGTGAAATCCCCCTTTCCGTCAAAGATACCTATGTCGAGTCTAATTGTCGACATTTCTTTACTTCCTTTGACCCAGACACTTAATCGGCAATACACACCCAAACTGCCCAAACACAATTCGGCAGATTATTCACCCAAACAACAATTTGGTGATCTCTCGGCTATTTCACACCCAAGCTACAGTTCGGTAACCCCGATCCTATTACCCAACCGGCAACTAGCTTTGCTCACCCAAAGTATTAACCACCCAAACCACAACTGAATCACACCAGAGGCAGAGAACACTCACCCTCAACCAAATCACACAACAACTACGCCCAAACCTTTTTTTAAAAAAAATTCAACACAGTGCCACACCTCCCAAACACCAATCTTTCAATTTGGCAAATTTCAACACACAACACACAAATGGCTTATTTACCCATACAAATCCAAAATCGGCGGCCACAAATCACACCCTGCAATTCAAACTTAATACCCAAATCTGGCAACCAGTATCCAGAATCCACCCAATCTCTAAGCCTTAAACGCCCCAAGAACAGTTGTGCTTGACTCTGGGATTTGTTCGTCACTCTCAGGGATCACAAATCGGCAGTCCCTGAATCATTCTCGGTGATTTGGTTTTGGATCTTCTTGTATATGAATCGGCTCACTTTGGGCAGGGATGTTAATAGGCAATTTTAGGGTTTAGATACTTGGTCCTTGACTGATCAGTTCTTGGTGTCGGCAGGTCTGTTTTTCTTGAGTCTTGATCTGCAACCTAGGGTTCTTGTTTTGCTAAACTTGAAACACTCAAAGGTTGATTTCGAAAACAGAAGGTGGGACGACAACTTAGGGGTTTATTTTTCACTTCTTGATCGGCAAGTCTAGGCGTCTTCTTGGATCTTCTTCTTCTTGTTTTTGGGTCGAGCTTTTCAATTTGTTCTGCTCTTCTCGTGGGGCTGTTCTTCAAGATTGCAGATGTAGGGATTTCCCTCTTTCGCCTTCTGCTTCACCCGAATGTAGAAGAATTTTTTCTTTGGGCTTTGATCTTCAATCAACAGATCTAATCGGCCCACTGGATCTTAATCCAAAAGCTCTGATACCAATTGTTAAGTTTTTGTCGCAATATTCGTCAATCAATCAATCAAGAATGCACGATTTTTACCGTGGTTCACCGGAAAGATTCCCGACTACATCCACGTTGAACTCCGGAATAGGGAGCTCGCTGCACTAAGCAATTTCAAGATTACACACGGAATCTTGAATCCGTTTACAAAATGTATTTCCCCAAATCTCACAAAGAACCCTAATCTCTAAAAGTGACAATCTCTCAAATTCCCATTGAAGACTACACTAACTTGGACTAGGGAATAGGCTTAACACTTAGCCAATTATTAATGGAATACAAATAATGAAAACTCTCCCCTAATACTCAACCTAAGTGCCCTTTATATAGGATGAGCAAATACATGTAATTGGGACAACGGCAAGGATTGCGCCACGTGTCCCTTATCCAACGGATGACAAGGGCTTCACATTTTACAGCTACAATAACCACAATATATGGGTGATTAACAAAAAATTACAAAACTAATCAGGAAGGCTCATATCAATTGCAACAAGGGCAACCCGTGTCGTCTGACACACAAGAGGTTATCTTCATTTTTATTATTTTTTTATTTAAAAAAAATAACTCAAAGTAGCAACTGGTTGCGCTTGTTTCTCTGTTTTTTTTTTTCCGGTTATAAAATTTGATGCCTGTATCTCCATTAATTAAAATCCGTTCACACATTCTCAATTATTATTTTACGCTCTCTCAAGTCTCAACCCTATAAAATTCATAAAAAAAAAAAATTCCTCTCAATCATTTGAAATCTCAATATTTTTTTTTTAAATGAGGGAGATACAATTATCATTTTTCACATATGATAATTGGGTGAATTCTCAGAACGACGACAATGAGTATGTAGGAGGAACGTCATTTGTTCAACTTATTTCCACATCCACAACTTTTGAACAGTTAATATAGTTGTTGTATAATAAAATTAACATAAGTCGTGATCAATACATTATTGATGTAAGGCGTGTGATATATGGGCACTTGATAGGACATTTTTGATGTAAAGAGTGTGATTTTTGAAATAACCTGCATTAGTTTACCCTTTACAAACGTAATGAAGTTCTCGTGTAATAGTGGGTTGTTGAATATTTGAAATAAACATTATGCTTATCTCATCATGTATAGGTGTTGGAAAATTGCTTATAAGTAAGCATTTTGAGGCTCAATTTTAAGCATGGTCCACTTCGTGTTAGTGGTTGTTATTAAATGATTCGGATACTCCTCCGTGAGTACTTCGAAATGGTATATTCATATGCTTAAAATGATGCTTGGGTGAATGAGAAATTGTTGCTCAAAGTTCACCCATTAGTGTTGGAAAATAAAGAAAAGTAAGCTTGTCCCATATGGGAAAGCTATGAAGAGAATATTATGCTTATATATGATTGCTCATATGTAGATGGGTAAGAGTTGTAAGGATAGAGGCTCTCTCTACGTGCGCGGGGGGGGGGGGGGGGGGGTGCAAATCAAATCCGAATCAAGCTTGGCTCGTGTGCACCTGCGTACACGAATGCCGGACCAAATTGTGCGGGCTCGGCCCAGCCAATTTTTGCAAGCCTCTTCATTTTTTCCAAGCCTTTTGAAGTTCCATAACACTCAAATTAACTATATCAATTAATTTAGTGGTTACTTCAAATGAAAGGTCTCCCACTAATGTGTTTTAATTGGTGTGTTTATTTTGTTTTAAGTAATTGACTGTTTTCGTTTTTCATTACTGAGAAGCTAGAAACAAAAATTTGCTTTACTGTTTTTCTGTTGAAAGAGTTCGAATACATCTTGGTTCGTTTGAAGACGATTCTGGTGGTGCCCATTGTCGCTTATTTCCGTTGCATCCTGGGAAACAAACGTCTCGCATTCTACTACTGCACCATTTCGGTAGGGGACGAATTTGTTTTAAGGAGATTGTTGCCGTATCAACAAGCCTCGGAATTCTTTCCACTGCCTTCGTTCCTGATCTGTGCCTACCGTTCACTGTCTACTGTTGTCCTGTTTTTTATTATTACTTATGTATTGTTGATTATTGTAACAACTGTGTTGTATTTACTGCTGTTCAAATTCTTTTGTAAGGACACAGTAACAAAACAAATTATTTGTAATAGTCTTAAAACAAATTCGACTCTGTGGATATGGAAAACAGTCCAAACACAGTAGATCCGAATATGGCAGCCTCCTCGGCTGGCCAAAATATTGTGGCAGCCCCCGTGGCTGGCCAAAGTGCAGTGGCAGCCTCCTCGGCTGGCCAACTTGCTTCAGCCTCTGGGCTAATATGGCAGCCGCTGTGGCTAGCCAAGGTGTCACTGCCTCTGTGGCTAGACAACCTGTTGGACATGTGAGCCATGTCAATCCTGCTGCAGAAAAACCTGAAAAATTCAGTGGACAGAATTTTAAACGGTGGCAACAGAAAATGTTTTTCTACTTGACCACATTGAACCTTGCGAGGTTTCTAAAGGAAGATGCTCCTGAACCCGTGGAGGGTGAGATTGATATCCAAGTTATCAGTGCAATCGATGCTTGGAAACATTCTGAATTCCTATGTAGGAATTATGTGCTAAATGGGCTGAGTGATTCCTTGTACAGTGTGTATGCCGGGATGAAAACAGCAAAAGGGCTTTGGGAATCTTTAGACCGAAAATATAAAACTGAGGATGCCGGTACTAAGAAATTTGTCGTAGGCCGTTTCCTAGATTTTAAGATGATTGATTCCAAAACTGTGTTAAGTCAAGTACAAGAATTGCAAATTATTCTAGCAGAAATTCATGCTGAGGGGATGGTTTTAAGTGAAACATTCCAAGTAGCCTCGATAATTGAAAAACTACCACCTGGATGGAAAGATTTCAAGAATTATTTAAAGCATAGCGAAAAGAAATGAGCATTGAAGACTTGGTTCTTAAGCTTAGAATTGAGGAAGATTACAGAGTATCTGACAAGAGAGGAATAACTCATGAGGCCAAAGCAAATGTTGTTGAACATGGCCATAAGAACAAGAACCCTAAAAACAAAGGGTCAAAGATGGGCCCTAAAGGAGGAGTTTCCAAGAAATCCAAATTTCAAGGAAGATGCTTCAACTGTGACAAAATGGGTCACAAGTCTTCTGAGTGCAGACTGCCGAAGAAGAAAAAGAATCAAGAGGCTAATGTGATGGAAAATATGACTCAAGATGTTTCAGACATTAACCTTTCAGCTGTGGTTTCTGAGGTGAATCTGGTGGGTTCTAACCCAAAGAGTGGTGGATTGATACTGGTGCCACTCGACATGTGTGCTCGGACAAGAGCATGTTTTCTTTCTCATTTGAGCCTACTGGTAATGGGGAAAAATTATACATGGGAAATTCAGCAACATCTGAGATTGAAGGTCAAGGCAAGGTGATTCTGAAGATGACCTCTGGGAAAGAGTTGACTTTGAACAACGTTCTGTATGTACCAGAATACGGAAGAATCTTGTGTCTGGATCGCTTCTGAACAAGCATGGATTCCGGATGGTGTTCGAGTCTGATAAAGTAGTTTTAACTAAAAATGGGATGTATGTGGGAAAAGGGTATGTAACTGATGGGCTCTTTAAGCTCAATGTAATGGTTGTTAAACCTAAGAATATCAATAAAGCTAGTTCTTCTGCTTATATTGTTGAGTACTCTAATCTATGGCATGGTAGATTAGGACATGTTAATTTTAATTCATTACGGAAATTAATTAACATGAACCACATTCCAAATTTTAAAATTGATAACAAACATAAGTGTGATACTTGTGTTGAGGCAAAACTAACCAGATCATCTTTTCATAGTATTGAAAGAAACTCTGAACCACTTGATCTTATTCATACCGATGTATGTGATTTTAATTCAATACAATCGAGAGGCGGTAATAAATATTTATTACCTTTATTGATGATTGCACTAGATTTTGCTATGTGTATTTGATGAAAAGCAAGGACGAAGCTATAGAGAAATTTGTTCTCTATAAGAATGAAGTTGAGAATCAACTGAACAAAAGAATTAAGGAGTTGAGAAGTGATCGTGGTGGTGAGTATGTTTTCCCTTTTGAATCACTTTGTGAACAAAATGGAATCATACATCAAACCACAGCTCCTTATTCACCCCAATCCAATGGGATTGCAGAACGGAAGAATCGTACCTTGAAAGAGATGATGAACGCTATGTTAATCAGCTCTGGCTTACCTCAGAATATGTGGGGAGAAGCTGTTTTATCAGCTAATTACCTTTTAAATAAGGTACCACAGAAAGATGCAGGGAAAACTCCTTATGAGATGTGGAAAGGAAGAGTACCTTCCTACAAATTTCTACGAGTGTGGGGGTGTCTTGCCAAGGTAGTTATTCCTCCACCTAAAAAGGTGAAGATAAGACCAAAAACTGTTGATTGTATTTTCATAGGATATGCACATAACAGTAATGCTTTTCGATTTCTTGTGCATGAGTCTAATATACCAGATATTCACAAGAATACGATAATGGAGTCGAGGAATGCATCCTTTTTCGAATACGTTTTTCCTTGTAAAACTAATTCGAATTCAAATGTACACAAACGGGTACATGAGACTATTATTGAAGATAGTCAGGACCGAGAACAAATAAATGTTCCAGAGGATCAACAAGTTGTTGAACTTGAACCAAGACGTAGCAAAAGAGCTAGAACCGAAAAATCATTTGGTCCAGATTTTCTGACATTTTGCTAGAAAATGATCCTCAAAGCTATAACGAAGCTGTAAGGTCAGCTGATGGTGCTTTGTGGAAGGATGCCATCAATAGTGAAATTGAATCCATCTTACAAAATCACACCTGGGAGTTAGTGGATCTTCCTCCAGGATGTAAACCTTTAGGGTCCAAGTGGATTTTCAAAAAGAAATAAAGGCAGATGAATCAATTGATAAGTACAAAGCAAGACTTGTAATTAAAGGTTACAGACAACGTGAAGGTCTTGATTACTTTGATACTTACTCTCCTGTAACGAGAATAAATTCCATAAGGATGATAATAGCGATTGCAGCTCTGCGCAATCTTGAGGTACATCAGATGGATGTGAAAACAGCCTTTCTAAATGGAGATTTAGATGAAGAAATTTACATGGAACAACCTGAAGGCTTTATAGCTCCAGGACAAGAAAAGAAAGTCTGTAAGTTGGTTAAATCCTTGTATGGATTAAAACAAGCTCCAAAACAGTGGCATAAAAAATTTGATGACACCATGTTAGCAAATGGTTTCAAAATCAATGAGTGTGATAAATGCATTTATGTCAGAGAGACAGAAGTTGGCTATGTCATTTTATGTCTCTACGTTGATGACATATTGATTGTCGGGAGTAATGTTAAAATGGTGAAATCTACCAAGAATATGCTGAAATCCAAGTTTGACATGAAAGACATGGGTTTAGCAGATGTCATTCTGGGAATAAAGATCTCGAGAAGTCCTGATGGACTTATTCTTGATCAGTCACACTATGTGGACAAGATTCTTGGTAAATTTAACAATGATGATTCTGCTGTGGCTAGAACTCCTTTAGATGTGAGTCTACACCTATCAAAGAATAGGGGACAGGGTATATCTCAAGTAGAATACTCTAGAGTGATCGGGAGTTTGATGTATCTATCGAGTTGTACAAGACCTGATATAGCCTGTACAGTAAACAAGCTCAGCAGATATACGAGTAATCCAGGGGTTGATCACTGGAAAGCAATAGTGAGAGTACTTAGGTACTTACGTTTTACTCGTAATATGGGTTGCACTATCATAGATATCCAGCTGTAGTCGAAGGATACAGTGATGCTAATTGGATATCTGACATGAAAGACTCAAAGTCTACCAGTGGCTATGTGTTTACACTAGCAGGTGCAGCTATATCATGGAATCCTCCTCCAAACAGACTGTGATAGCCAGATCTACAATGGAATCAGAATTCATTGCATTAGACAAGTGTGCTGAAGAAGCAGAATGGCTTCGAAATTTTCTAGAGGATATTCCAAGTTGGCCTAAGCCAGTGCCAGCAATTTGCATTCATTGCGATAGTCAATCTGCAATTGGAAGAGCACATAACATTATGTATAATGGTAAGTCTAGACATATTCGTCGTAGACACAATACCGTTAGACAATTACTCTCTACTGGAGTTATATCGATTGACTATGTAAAGTCAAAGGATAACATTGCGGATCCGCTAACCAAAGGGTTAAATAGAGAGTTGGTTGTGAAATCATCGAGGGGAATGGGACTAAACCCCATTAGATAAATGTTTTTACGAAGGAAAACCCAACCTTGTTGACTGGAGATCCCAAGATCTAGGTTCAATGGGACAACCTACTCGTAAAAGACATAATTGGTTCACTGTGGGGGGGGTTACCCTCTAGTCCATTCCTATGGTGAAATGAAACAGTGATGCTTGTATGGATTGAGGTTAAGCAAAGGCTTTTAATGATTCTTATGCGTCGGGAATCTGAGCAGAGTATTACGAGATGCTCTTAAATAAGAAATCACCTATGTGAGAGAGAAGTGGGGCCGCTTCAAAGGGAATTGTACGGGGCTCAATTCTTAGAAACTCTTGCAGAACCAGGTTGATGTTCATGGCCAAAATGAACATAATAATGAGAACTCAGATGTGTTAGGTTAAATATCTGTGTGATAAATTTTCTCCATTTACATGAACGGCAGTACAGTTCAATGACATCGCGTCCACTGTCAGCCAGTAAATGAGATATATTTTCACAAGGGAAGGTTCAAAGGCTGAGGCCTACCTATCCTATGCAGGTGTTGAACCGTTGAACTCTTCTAGGTCAAAATAATGTTTTATAAAATAATTTTATTCGACGTTTTTTTTTCTCCAATTTCATTCATGTGGGGGATTGTTGGAAAATTGCTTATAAGTAAGCATTTTGAGGCTCAATTTTAAGCATGGTCCACTTCGTGTTAGTGGTTGTTATTAAATGATTCGGATACTCCTCCGTGAGTACTTCGAAATGGTATATTCATATGCTTAAAATGATGCTTGGGTGAATGAGAAATTGTTGCTCAAAGTTCACCCATTGGTGTTGGAAAATAAAGAAAAGTAAGCTTGTCCCATATGGGAAAGCTATGAAGAGAATATTATGCTTATATATGATTGCTCATATGTAGATGGGTAAGAGTTGTAAGGATAGAGGCTCTCTCTACGTGCGCGGGGGGGGGGGGGGGGGGTGCAAATCAAATCCGAATCAAGCTTGGCTCGTGTGCACCCGCGTGTCCTGCGTACACGAATGCCGGACCAAATTGTGCGGGCTCGGCCCAGCCAATTTTTGCAAGCCTCTTCATTTTTTCCAAGCCTTTTGAAGTTCCATAACACTCAAATTAACTATATCAATTAATTTAGTGGTTACTTCAAATGAAAGGTCTCCCACTAATGTGTTTTAATTGGTGTGTTTATTTTGTTTTAAGTAATTGACTGTTTTCGTTTTTCATTACTGAGAAGCTAGAAACAAAAATTTGCTTTACTGTTTTTCTGTTGAAAGAGTTCGAATACATATTGGTTCGTTTGAAGACGATTCTGGTGGTGCCCATTGTCGCTTATTTCCAAACGTCTCGCATTCTACTGCACCATTTCGGTAGGGGACGAATTTGTTTTAAGGAGATTGTTGCCGTATCAACAAGCCTCGGAATTCTTTCCACTGCCTTCGTTCCTGATCTGTGCCTACCGTTCACTGTCTACTGTTGTCCTGTTATTTTATTATTACTTCTGTATTGTTGATTATTGTAACAACTGTGTTGTATTTACTGCTGTTCAAATTCTTTTGTAAGGACACAGTAACAAAACAAATTATTTGTAATAATAGGCACATCCGTGGTGAAAAAATCATTCTATTTAGAGTAAATAAAAATTTGACAGATTCCATAATTTATAATTTTCTCAATGTTTAACTTATACGATCTGTACAAATAACGATTTTTTTGAAATTGAGATTATATCGATCGTAATCGTTTTGTGATAGAAAAATAAAAAGAATTATATTATGGGGTGTTATTTTCGGGGCCGTGATCTCGTAATCCATTCAAAGTGAGAAAACGAAATGAATTAGGTAAAATAAAACGAGATAATGAACAAAAAAAACAAAGAATTGAGGTAAGCGCAACTGGTTGCCCTTGTTGCAAAAAAAAAAAAAAAAAGTGTTTCTGGTTAATTAGTTTTGCAATTCCTTATTTGACTTGATCAATTTAGTAATCACTCATAAATGTTTGGTTATTATAGCCAATTTCCCATTAAAGATTAATTAAACGATAACATATTTTGCAATCATAGATTAGGTGGCATGGTAGTAGTTGCAAATGATATTTCTCAAACTTTGACTTTTATATCACGAAATTATTATGTTAATAATTTGTAAACAAAAAAATACTAACACTTTAATAACTGCTGTACAGTATTGTACCTCCAGAAGTACAGCCTTGAAAATATAATTATTTAATAAAAACTTATCCATTATTCCATTAATTATACTTATAATCATTCTATGACTGATTAATTAAAATTAAGAAATCATTCAAAAGTTATAAGTCAAACAACAGGATGAATACTGCCTCTATGTATATTTTTATTTTTCATTTTTGTTGTTGTCATGAATTGATGTACGAACTAATAAAAATTTTCGTGATACTTAAAAAATTAATTAATTAATTTATTATATGCCAATCTGTGAATCTAAGAAGCGAGTTCCACGACTGTATCCTTAGGGTCTCATATCACATAATTGCCCTAATTAATAAGCTTCCGCATGTTGGGACGTTTCAATTCAACTTTCAAAATGTAGCCACCAAATTAAAGTTTTATTATTATGTAATTTATATTTTAACAAATAAAAACAATAGCAAGTTAATTTGATAGACAATCTACTTCTAATTTTACGATTAACGTTTATCTTCATTAACTATTTTTTCCTTTTTATTTTTATTTTCCCCCACAAAATATCACACTATAAAATTAAAAAAGATCAACAGTCATCATTTGAAGCTAAACACATGCAGCCACAAGCATTACACACTTCGCAAACAATGTCTTGTAAATTCCTTGTGGCATGCATCATGAAACTGATCAGAGTCAAATGAGAGAAACTTCGGGCGATTTTGACGGTTTTATTTATTTTCTAATTTAACGAGGTGGCGAAGGAAATTGCATGGCGTGGAGAAAGGTGACAAATATTATTTTAATTAATATATGATAACACAGTTGGAAAAATTATACTATCTAACGGAGATATTACGTCACTCATATATAATCCATTAATATATTATCATGTGTGTTAAAATAATAAAAAATAACTAAATGAGTAATAATTATATTTAATATAATTATACATGATTGGTTGGTGAGATCATATCACTCATAGAAATGTAGTACCAAAATATTACACAACACAATTAATAATTTGATATATATGCAATAGTAAGTTAGTAATCAGGGTGCTGGCTAGTATTTATAATAATGAACGATTAAAAAATTATAAATAATTAAATATAAACCGTTTATTATTAATAGAAGATTATGAACAACTCTACTCAACAGAGTCAAAACAGGCAAGAATGACTACAAGTAAATGTCTATTTACCGACTCAAAAAGATAAAAAATAATTTTTGACAAGTTACCGATCGATTACCGAATGAATTATTACCGACCAAATATTGAGTCAGTAAATACGGCGCTAAAAATTAATTTGACGTCATTTTATGGTGTCAACAACTACTGTTCGATTATTCGATTGGTAAACTAATAAAAAGCAGACGAATATAATTTGGTCACTAAAATAATATTAATTATAAAAAAGTAATATATATATATATTATATATATAATATATATATATATATATAATATATATATATATATATATATATATTTTACTAACCGAAATAAGTTTTGGCCGGTAATTTATATATTTTATCGACCAATTTATCGGTCGATCAGTCAAAATAAAAAATAAAAAACGCTCAATAATTTCTTATCGGTTTCGGTTGATAATCGTGATTACGGACCGAATATTCAGTCGATAATTTCAAGTTTTCTTGGTGTGTTACCGATTGAACAAAACTAACTCTATTGGTATTACTGAAATCACATTTTATTCGATCTCTAGTACCAGAATCGTTCTAATTGTGAATTGTATCACTGTGATAGGAATGTTGAAAAATCACCTATTCACTCAAATCCTTTTATGTAGCCTATAAATATATTCCCTTCCTTTGAATCATAACGAGTTCCTTATATAAAAACAGGTCGGATCCTTTATGAAACATAACCTAAAATCTTACTTGGTTGTCTCAGATAACAGAACCCGAAACATTGATAAGTTGATCCAAAATGCATCAACAAATGAGTAATCTCTTGAACAAACAATTATTGCAACTTGTACTTTAAAAAAAAAAAAAACAGTACTAATTGTCAACACTTAAGGGATGTCGTAATTGCATTTTATTTAATTAACATAACCACATGCCCAAGATTACTATATAAGCTATAGCTAGCCGCATAAACTGTTCAAGTACTCAAGCCAAAAACAAATTTCATAAATGGCCACTTCATTTATGAAACTCATCTCCATATGCTTCATCATCATCTCCATCATCACACCCAAAGCCTTGTCACAATCCGATGATGACGAATGTGACACAGGAACAGGTTCTTGCATCGACAAATCAAAGGCATTGCCTCTGAAGATCATAGCCATCGTCACCATCTTAATCTCTAGCATGATTGGTGTTTGTTTACCTCTTTTCACACGTTCGATCCCAGCCCTACATCCTGACAGGAACCTTTTCGTCATCGTTAAGGCTTTTGCAGCTGGGATAATTCTAGCCACTGGATTCATGCACGTGTTGCCAGATTCATTTGACATGTTAACGTCTAGTTGCTTGAAAGAGAATCCATGGCACAAGTTTCCTTTTACGGGATTTGTTGCTATGTTGTCTGCTATTGTAACCCTAATGGTGGATTCTTTGGCTACCAGTATTTATAGCAAGAAATTCAACTCTGGAGTTATTAATCCTGAAGCTGGTGATGAGAATGAGAGAGACCAAGAGAGAGCTGTGGCTAGCTTTGGACATGGCCATGGTCATGGCCATGGCCTTAGTCTCGATGCTAAAGATGCAAGTGCAGGCCAGCAACTGCTTCGATATCGTGTTATCGCCATGGTCAGTTATTAATTTTTGTCACCTTTCTATGTGTTTATCATTTTTCTTACTCTATTGATTGCATGGATTATTATTATTATTATTATTATTTTTTTGTGCACTAGATGTAGACATTTTTCTTTTGTTGATATTTAATAATCCTGCTGCCGTACTATGTAATTTAATATTTTAAGGGTTGGAACCCCAATGATCATCAGCTTAATTTGTTGAGTAGGAAATATACGCAACTTATATATTTATTTTATTATATTAATTTGTTGGACTAATTATAAGATAAGATGATGATAACATCTTATATTATGAATTAAAATTGATGACTGCAGGTATTAGAACTTGGAATTGTTGTGCATTCAGTTGTGATAGGGCTATCAGTTGGAGCCACAAACAATACTTGCACCATTAAAGGTCTTATTGCTGCTCTTTGCTTCCATCAAATGTTTGAAGGAATGGGCCTTGGTGGTTGCATTCTCCAGGTATCACATCAAATAATAATTTATCAATTTTTCATACCAAAACTTATACGATATGATCACTTAGCTAATGAAAACAAATTCAGTGCAGGCTGAGTACAAGTTGATGAAAAGGCTTGTAATGGTGTTCTTCTTCTCAGTAACAACTCCATTTGGGATTGCACTTGGGATTGCTTTATCAAAAATATACAAAGAGAATAGTCCAAGTTCACTGATAACCGTTGGATTACTGAATGCATCATCAGCTGGCCTTTTGATTTACATGGCTCTGGTTGATCTTCTGTCACAAGATTTTATGGGTCCAAGGTTGCAGGGAAGCATCAAGCTCCAAATTAAATCTTATGCTGCTGTTCTTTTGGGAGCTGGTGGCATGTCACTTATGGCTAAATGGGCTTAATTCAAATGATCATCAATTAAAATCACTTACTTACCAAGCCTAATAATAATACACGTATGCTTCTGTTGCTGTTTGTTTAAAGTTTGTGAGATAAAAAAATTTTCCACTTGTATCCTTTTCATAAATCAACCTGTCATATAATGCAATGAGTTTGTGTTTTTTTTATGGGCCAAGGCTTCTGAATAATTTTCTTAGCCCACTTTCTTTATTTGGGCCTCTACTTATTTCAAGGTAGTTGGGCTCTTTGGGCTTTTTAAAATAATTTTTTGTTATCCCAGTTATTTCTTTAAATTAAATTAAAATTAAAACTCTGTCGGCCAATCATTTAATCTGACATGGGCAGGTGGGCTCTTCGTTTTATTCCATTTATTTATTGATTAAATGCTGTTGCTTCCTCCCATTTAAATTTACCAATGGAAAACGACAAACCAACTAATGACGAATAAAAGAGAGAATAAAATTAATCACAAATATATGTATTATATGTAAAAATTATTTTTGAACGACGTAATTTATATATTTATAATTAATATTAGTCACTATTTAATTTATACATCCGTGCTCGTTACTAATATTACAATTAAAAATTTGTCAATACATTCAGTGATGTAGTTCACATGAATATGCCATAATTTTGCACCAAATACAGTGGAAAATTGGAGAGACATACTCATAATCATATAGGGAAACTTAGCATTCCATCTCAAGATCAACTAATGACATGTCAACTACTAGATTCAGTGGCGGTGTCACATGTAGGTAAACCGTTGGTAGTTTGTTTTTGTTTTTTGAAACGTTGAAAATTTCGTCGTCAAATCATCTGATTCAGGTTTAAACGGAGTAAGTAAAATTTTTGATTGTTTGAGATTCTTATAATAAATACACTCATTGGACTTGAACTCATGACTTGACAACTAAATTATAAACCATTTGCCACCAAGTCACACCTCTTAGGGGCTACACCCACTCACTATACAAAAAGTGTTGTAAGTTAATTAATTATTAAATAAAATTTGTCCAATTATTTTTAAGAAACTTTGAAATGAGTTATATTGCAAAATTCAAATATCTAAGATAAGCAGATAATAAACAAATAAACAAATAATGTGACGGAATGATTTTCAAGTAATTATATTTACTTTGTGATAATTTAATTATAATTATGCATTTAGTTCCATATTTTAACTACAAGTATCCATCATGTTCTTGATATTCTATATTCCAACAGCAACAATGATCCTTTGGTGTTAAAATAATAGTAAGGTAATTATAAAATAAAAAATTATACAACTAATTAATATTTATTGAAAAAAAATGACATTTTTTTTGTAAATTTTTTTTTTTTGGAAACTCCATCTCAAAACCACTCATTCCGAACTTAAGTGGAACGAGTAAAATCGTCAGTTATCCCAAGCTCTTATAAGAAACAGAATCCTTGGATTCGAACCCAAAATCTTAAAGTGAGATCCTGAACCTTACACCACCAAACCACGTCTCCTGAAACATTAAGAAAAAAAAATACATTTTCCCTGAATCATCCAATAACCAACCTACACTGTCTTTTTGCCAGTGACCAATCATACCAACTCTGCCAAATTTTAATTTATTGTCTGTATTATTTATCTAATGCTTTCAATAATATAATAGATTGGATTAGAGAATTCATCACAACAATTCCATCATGGGCCGGTGGAAATTTGTTAAAAAAAAAAAACATTTGTCCTCGTTAAATACTATCATTTTTGTTAATAAAATTATTTAAGCTATTTTTTTCAACTAGTCAAAAAAAAATTATTATTTTAAAAACAGTTTTGTTGTGGTGGTTGTTACTAATTTAAAGAATTATTAAGAAGTCATTTTCGCCTTTACAAATTCCAAAAAAATAAAAGCTCCTTATAACTTTCATAAATAGTTATAATTTTCTAAGATTAGTCCTATTCAGTTCAACATATAATCATAAATTGGCTTTCACTGTATTTTATATTTTTATTTTACCCATTTTCATTCCAACATTTTATATATATATATATATATATTAAACACATTAATTTTTTTAAAATCATTGTTCACGTGTTTTTTTTAAGAGTTGTACTTCAAATGTATTTTTATCTAACTATTAATGTGAATATTATATTTTAATGATTAAACACGTTCAAACATATTTTTAGGTGTGTAAAAATAACATTATAATTGTGACTGACTTTAGAATTATAATTGAATATTTATAATTGTCATTGTAACTGATAAATTTGACTAAGTATTGTATATATGACTAGAATTGTCACTAAAAAAATGTGATTGAATATTTGTGAGTAAGAAGTGTGACTGAAAATTATATATGTGATTGGCATTATGATTGAATTGTATTATGAACGTGACTGTAATTATAATTGTGACTTTGACTGTGATTGTGATTGTGATTATGTGATTGTTGGCCATAACGATTTCATAGTTAATTTTGACCTATACAATTCCTAATTTAAAAGAGGTCCATTGATGATTGTATGTATGAATATTAATTGTTGATGGGGTTTTTTAAGCACTATGTTATTTAAGGAGTACGGTAGGGGTAAAAGGGGTAATTCCCTTCTAAGTCGAAATCATTAATGCCGACCCGACCACATGAGTGAGGGGCCGAGCATTTGATGATCGGTAACCCGACCACTTAAAGATCGGATGACCGGGCATTATCAGATCGACAACATCATTCTCAGTTCAAAATACCATTGTGACCGACCTCATGAAGACCGGGAATATGGCGGGATATGCTCCAGAAGATAAGTTATCATACTTTCATGGGGAAAACTGATGAGTCAGTGTCCAAATAGGATAAAAGAAGTGAATGTAGTTTTAATTAGGAATCCTTATGGGAAAAGGGAATAGTTTTGACTATGATTCTTTATGGGAAAAGGAAATTGTTTCAACTATGAAATTATTGTACAAATATGAATATGATTTCTTCACCATTATAAATAGGAGGGTAGAGTTAGTGTAGAGGAGAGGAGGAGGAAGAGGAAGATCATAACGATCAGACCTATAAACACAAGAGATATCAGAGAAGCATATCTCAGTAATAAAAAGTATCACCTGTTCTGTGCCCGTGGACGTAGGTCGGATCTAATCCGCTGAACCACGTTAAATCTCCTTGTTGATTGGTTCATTTATCTATCTTTTTCTAAATTTGCTTTTGGTTCCCCCATAACAAACAAATTCACTATTGAGGGAGGATTGTCTCGGGAGTAATATTCTCATATTGCCCTGAGACCAAAATCAACCATCAACAGTTGGCGCCGTCTGTGGGGACTCAACGAAAAGCAGCTCGCGTGGTAAGACAATGGCAGAAGGTGGAAATCGCCAGTCATCGGGGAGTTCAACAACAGAATGGATGAAGAAAATGGAGGAAAATATGAGGAAAGATAGGGAGGAAAATCAAATCCTTATGAAATCCATGATGAACAAACTGGAGAGGATGGAAGAGACGAATAATGAGAAACTTGAAGCCGGAACCAGTCGGAGGAGAGGCGAAATAGCGGAAGGAAAAAGGGTCGCAGATGTGAGTGATGACGATGGACCGATGAGGAAGGGTCCCTACGGATTGAGGTCCGTAGTGGTAGAATAAGATTTACAAACGGAGGATACGTGGGAAGAAGAAGATGAGATACAGTCACCATATTCATCCTGTGATGGCCCTCGCGATACCAGAAGGGGAAACATGAATGATAGTGAAACTGGACGGGAAGTCTCAAGTCATGAGGAACGCCGCACTCGTGGTGACAGACGCGAAGGAGGCCGCGGGAGGCGGCATAGTGACACAGATGGCAGTATAAAGTCTTGGTTAAGAAAAGAAATGGCCAAGTGGGGAGTAAACCCCAAAACTGATACAGCAGATGCTCGGGACGACAAGGTTGAATCTCCCTTCACATAAGAAATAAGGTCGGCAAAATTCCCAAAATGTTTCAACATGCCATCCATGACGCCCTACAAAGGCCATTCAGATCCAAAGTCCCATATTGAAAGTTTTGTCCTATTGATGGAGGTCCAACGGGTAGTAGGGGATGCCATTTGCAAAGTATTCCCCCTAACCTTGGGCGAGTCTGCCATTCTATGGTTCAGAAGTCTAGCCCCAGAGAGCATCAGAAGCTTCGCGCAACTCAGGAAGTCATTTGTTCGGCACTTCAAAGGGGGATGCGTCCCAAAGAAAATGGTGGGAGAATTGAGACTGATGAAGCAGGGGGATGATGAGCCCCTGAGGAATTTTATTGAAAGGTACCATAATTTGGTGCTCGAGGTCGGAGCGTACGAGTCATCGGAAGCGCTAGAAAGTCTCAAGGGAGGTCTGAAGGTCGGGAAGTTGTGGACTCACCTGAGGATTCAAGACGTATCGGATTATGCCACTGCCCTGGAGTTGGCCAGAAAGTTTATCTTAATAGAGGAGGAGAAAAAGATTGTCCGGGGAGTAGACACCCGAAATGCTAAGATACTCAGGTCAGACAATCAGTGGGATTCGATCAGAAATTTGAGGAGACCGGTCCCGGAGTAGAAGAAACTCAGACCGACACCTCCGAGTAGTCATGTTCAAGAGATAAAGTCATCTGTCCAAGTCAACCGTGTCGCGGGGTGGACATTATACACCCCCCTGAACAAACCAATGGCCCAGATAGTTCGGGAAATCCAGGATAAAGGTCTGTTGGCCGAGCCTAATTTGAGGAGGTTCCCGATTGAGGAGGGAAATTGTAGGGCTTACTATATCTACCATAACGTAATGGGACATGCCACGAATGGGTGCAGAGACCTGCGGGAGCAAGTGGAAGACTTGGTGAAAGAAGGCTATCTCAGTGTGTACATAAACCATTCGGTTTTTGAGGTCGACCAAAATTGATAGCGGAAGTCATCCGGTCGGATGCGTGGAATGCTGAGATGCAAATAGGACGTATTAAGAAGAGCCTTACTTGTAGTGACCCTTGTAGAGTTGCAAGAAAGACAACGGATCCCAAAAATGTGAGTAAGACCTCTTCTGTCTTAGGCTGACATTTATTTATGCTTGTTTGTTGTGGCCCACACAATGGTTTTGATATTTGTTTTACGGCTCGGGTCTGCTCTTGTACCGCCGAGACCGATGTTTCTTTCCGGCTCGGGTCTGCTCTTGTACCGCCGAGACCGATGTTTCTTTCCGGCTCGGGTCTGCTCTTGTACCGCCGAGACCGATGTTTCTTCCGACTCGGTCTGCTCTTGTACCGTCGAGATCGGTGTTTCTTTCCGGCTCGGGTCTGCTCTTGTACCGCCGAGACCGATGTTTCTTTCCGGCTCGGGTCTGCTCTTGTACCGCCGAGGACCGATGTTTCCTTCCGCTCGGGTCTGCTCTTGTACCGCCGAGACCGATGTTTCCTTCCGGCTCGGGTCTGCTCGTGTACCGCCGAGACCGATGTTTCTTTTCGGCTCGGGGCTGGATTTCGTTCCGCCGAGGCCGCTTGGTTATTCGGATCGGGGCTGGATTTCGATCCGCCGAGGCCGCTTGGTTATTCGGCTCGGGGCTGGATTTCGTTCCGCCGATGCCACTTATTTATTCGGCTCGGGGCTGGATTTCGTTCCGCCGATGCCACTTGTTTATTCGGCTCGGGTCTGAATTTCGTTCCGCCGAGGCCACATGTTTATTCGGCTCGGGGCTGGATTTCGTTCCGCCGATGCCACTTGTTTATTCGGCTCGGGGCTGGATTTCGTTGGGCCGAGGCCGCTTGGTTATTCGGTTCGGGGCTGGATTTCGTTCCGCTGAGGCCACTTGTTTATTCGGCTCGGGGATGGATTTCGTTTCGCTGAGGCTGTTTGGTTATTCGGCTCGGGGCTGGATTTTATTCCGTCAATGCCTTATGGTTTATTCAGCTCGGGGTCGGGTTACGTCCCACCGAGTCGGCTTCTTTGGACTGGGGATGTAACATTCCCCCAGAGCCAAGTCTTTCTTTCAGCTCAGGGTCGGGTTACATACCACCGAGTCGGCTTCTTTGGATTGGGGATGTAACATTCCCCCAGAGCCAAGTCTTTCTTTCAGCTCGGGGTCGGGTTACATACCACCGAGTCGGCTTCTTTGGATTGGGGATGTAACATTCCCCCAGAGCCAAGTCTTTCTTTCAGCTCGGGGTCGGGTTACGTCCCACCGAGTCGGCTTCTTTGGACTGGGGATGTAACATTCCCCCAGAGCCAAGTCTTTCTTTCAGCTCGGGGTCGGGTTACGTCCCACCGAGTCGGCTTATTTGGAATGTGGATGTAACATTCCCCTAGAGCCAAGTCTTTCTTTCAGCTCGAGGTCAGGTTACGTCCCACCGAGTCGACTGTCATCAACATCAAGGTGGCAGAAAGGACCAGATTTAAGCCCAAGACATTTTTCTCTGCGGTTCCTAGAGTGACCACCGACAGATTCATCGACACACCATCTTTTTTTATAGTTCCCGGCATCAACTCGCAAACTCGTTGTTACCGAGAACTAGGGGATATATGTTGATGGGGTTTTTTAAGCACTATGTTATTTAAGGAGTACGGTATGGGTAAAAGGGGTAATTCCCTTCTCAGTCGAAATCATTAATGCCGACCCGACCACATGAGTGAGGGGCGAGCATTTGATGATCGGTAACCCGACCACTTAAAGATCGGATGACCGTGCATTATCAGATCGACAACAACATTCTCAGTTCAAAATACCATCGTGACCGACCTCATGAAGACTGGGATTATGGCGGCATATGCTCCATAAGATAAGTTATCCTACTTTCATGGGGAAAACTGATGAGTCAGTGTCCAAATAGGATAAAAGAAGTGAATGTAGTTTTAATTAGGAATCCTTATGGGAAAAAGGAATAGTTTTGACTAGGATTCTTTATGGGAAAAGGAAATTGTTTAAACTAGGAAATTCTTGTACAAATAGGAATATGATTTCTACACTATTATAAATAGAAGGGTAGAGTGTGCATAAAGAGGAGGAAGTTAAAAGTTGAGATCAAGATCATTATTGTGAGACTTGTAAACAAAAGAGAGAGCTGAGAAACGTGTTTGAGTAATAAAAGTATCATCATTTTTGTGCCCGTGGACGTAGGTCGGACCAAGATCCACCGAACCACGTTAAATCTCCTTGTCGATTGGCGTATTATTTGTCTTTTGCTAAGTTTGCTTTTGGTCCCCCATAACCAAACAAATTCACTATTGAATGAGGATTACCTCGGAGGTGATATTACCGTATTGCCCCGAGACCAAAATCCACTGTCAACATTAATTATATGTAACATCTTATATATTGTATTTTGGAGTCCGGATGAATGAGATATAAATTTTCGAAAATAATTTATCGGTAACTTATAAATTTAAAGGTCATTTTTTTTTGTTGAAATATATCGACCATTGTATTTGTTTTAAAGTACAAGATTTATAATTCATAATATGTGATTTTTTAATGGAAACATTTTATATTTTGGGAGACATTTAATTTTTAAGTTTCAAATTGAAAAAAAAAACATCAAAATTTCTATTAAACTTGCGCATGTTTTATTTTTTATTTTTTAATTGGGAAAATTATAATAACATTATTTTACCACATATATGTGGATTAAATAAGAAGAATTTTATGTACTATGACTAAATTGAAAGAGTCATTATGATTTTATCATTTTTATTAAACACTTGTTTTTAAAATAGAAGTGGCAAAACCAAATTTTAAAAATTTTATATATTTTTACCAGAAAAATCTCACGTCATTCTTATCGGGGTCATCGGACCCCGGTATGGATGCGTGGGTAAACCGGTGCTGTCTCAGACTCTTATACCTATGGCTTAAACCTGGAATATTGAAGATAAGGTCTCAAGCTCAAATCGTTGGGTTGCGCCCCTTGCGGATAAAAATAATTTAGGACGTCCAATTGTGATTGAGTCTTGTCATAATTACGATTTGAGATTAAAAAAAATCAACCCAAATCCCGATTAATTTTTTGAATCGGGTATTCATTATTTTTTAGGTTAAAAATTGAGATTCGATATGTTTTTCATCTCGAATTTCTATTGATTTGTTGAATCGAGAATTCATTCAATAGCTTTTAAGTTAAAATTCGGAATTCGAGATAACTTCTCATCATAATACTTGACTTAAATTTTCATTCAAAATAAAAAATGATCTCGAATCCCGTAAATCTTAAAACTTATTTAAATTTCGAGATTTTCTATTAACTCATATACACGTTAACCACTTCAATTTTGAATTTTAGAAGAGGCCTACCGACGACGTATACACAGAAAAGCGATGGTTATTTTTTAAGCATGGATATTCCCTATTAGTGGCCTTTTATAATTTATTTTTCAATAAACAATAAAAATTAATAACAAATTATTAAAAGGGAGTGAGTAATCATTATTGTCTCATATTTCAAAGTTCCCTTTTGCATTATTAAATGATTCCATTAAAAATTAGTGAGGGCGTTGAAAAAGTCAAAGAGCAGACAAAACACCCCCATGTGCTTTTGGTTTACTTAAAACCAAAGCTTTATGCTAAGATTCCGAAAATTATATTATGTGCCGGGTGTATATGTCATATCTCTTACAGCATATAGGTTTTATAATTATGTGGAGCTTATCTGCTGTAAGATAAATGACATATACATCTGGTACATGATATACCACCTACTAAGATTCTGGATTAATGCTTTAATGATTTTTTGTTTTTTCCTTTATCTTTTCAAGATTAAAAGATGGGTTTCTTATTGGTTATTGACAAAAGAGGGTACAATACAACTTTAATAAATTCCTCAATTGATTAATTTTATTAATCACATTATGTAAGTGATTCTATTGGCAATTTTTGTGAGCTTACTTGCAATTATTTTCACCCAATATAGCAACAATTTTATTATTTCATTAAAAACACAAACAAGTTATGATAAATTTGATAACAATATTAACAGATTCATCTTATGATCTCTCAACATAGTATAAAATATCATAAAATCAGATACCATTTATACTATTAGCGTGAGATTTTAGTTTATATATTGAGTGAAGTAAAAATGGGTCCTCGATGGGTATGCCTTGGTGGTAAAATTTTTATGATTTTTTTTGAATCGTTGGAAATTTTGTCGTTAAACCAACACTTTCGGGCTTAAGCGGAGCAGATAAAACCATCGACTGACCCAGACTCTTACAAGAAACACACTCTCTAAATTCTAACTCAGGACATCAAGGTCAGATCATGAGCCCTGCATCACAAAACCACTTCCCTTAGTAGGGGTGAGCATTATCGGATTCGGATCGGATCAGACCGAATCCAAATCCAAATCCGATCCGATAAGAGTTGATTTGTTTGGTTCAATCGGATTTTGAGTCCTTATCGGATCGGATTTGATCCGATAACTATCAAATCGAATCAGATTTATTCGATTCGATTTGATATCTTAACGAATCAGATAAATTCGATATGATAACAGATCCGAATTCGATAGATCATCCGATTTGATAATGAATTTGATAGTGGATTCGATTTGATAACGGATCCGATTTGATAAAATTGATTCGAATTTTAAGTTATCATATCCGATTCGATAAAATGTTATGAATTTATAAATTTTCGGGTCAATTTTTCGAATCGGATTCGTTATCGAATCTGATTTGTTATCAAATCGAATTTACTATCAGATTTATTATCAAATCAGATTCTCTATCGGATTCGGATTTGTTATCAAATCAGATTCTCTATCGGATTCGGATTTGTTATCAAATCGGATAAAATCTGATTCGATCCTATAGTTATCAAACTTATCCGATTCGATCCGAAATTCGACAAACGAACCAAACACGATTTGATCGGATTCGAGAGAAAGATCTGATCCGATTCGATCTGATATTATCGGAACGAATCAGATCGGATCTGACCCGATCCAATCCGATGCCCAGTCATATCCCTCATGAGCACTTATGATTTAGTTGCCAAGTCCTAAATTTGCATTCACATGATGCATTTCTTTAAAAGAATCAGAGGCAACCGGGGTCCCAAAAAATGAAAATGGACGAGTGTGATAATGAAAAAAAAGGACCACTCACAATAAATTTTATTTGTTTTTTTTTAAAAATCACAATAAATCTCTATCATAATTTTTTTTACAACTAATCTCTATTTTAATTAAAAGCACATAAATATTGTAAGATTTGGCATTGAAAATCTTGTTAAATTTATTCATAGGGAAAGAAAAAAGAAGAAAGAATATATACCTTGTAGTAGTAATGAAGTGTTGGGAAAAAAAAACTTGTAACAAAGAGGTGTAAAAAGCAAAACACAAGAAGCAAGCAAGACTGCCAGCAAAGCAAAAGAGGTTCCTTTTATTTCAAGCCATTTACAGCAAATTGTAACTGATCATTCTACATTTTCTCTCTCCACTTCAGAATCTTAATCTAATCTTAGTACAATTAAAAATATTTGTTATGTCAAATTAGGGTTTTTTTTTCTTCCTTTTTTGCTTACACTTCAACAGACAATAACT
The DNA here is from genome assembly GCA_019454045.1 of Zanthoxylum bungeanum. Classification (NCBI taxonomy): domain Eukaryota; kingdom Viridiplantae; phylum Streptophyta; class Magnoliopsida; order Sapindales; family Rutaceae; genus Zanthoxylum; species Zanthoxylum bungeanum. The sequence goes on from SKCR01036389.1 coordinate 166,636, forward strand.
TAGCACATTCACTGTCACAAAATTCCCTACAGATAAGGTCTCACAGGCATGGTATGGAACCTTCATTTTTAGCCTCAAAGTTGATACCTTTCCCATTTTTTTTGTTTTCGTTTTTCAGGTTATTCTTTTTTCTTTGTTTGATTTAGTGGACCATTTGGGTTTGTTTTGATTGGTGTTGAATTGACAAAGATCGGATTTTTTTTGTATTTGTTCGTTGAGTTTATTTTGGCTATTTTAGAGTTTTTTTCTTTTTCAGTAGTTTTTGGGGATATTATGGGAATGTTTTAGAGTTTTGAATTGATCAGTGTTCCATGCTGTTGAAATCTAGAATTTTGTTATTAGTTACTTATTATTATTTTTTTTGTTTTTTGTTTTTGTGATTTTGGAGATATAGATGCTGAAAGATGGAATCTTGGATTGATTTTCTGATAGTTCTTTTATAGATTTTGATAAATATCACACCTTGAAGTGTTAGGAGTTGCAGAGGTGTTTGTTGGTATCATTGGAAAAAATTTGTGTTAGAAATGAAGGATCAAGAGATAGATGTGGATGAATCTTCTGTGCATATAGTCAGATCAGTGAGATTAGAAGAAGATGAGGAGGAATTTAGGAGTTGTTGTGAAGATGATGAAGTGTGGAAGGAAACTGAAGATGTGTTGGTGAAGGAAGAACAAGTGAAGGAGGAGCTTGATGAATTTTCAGTGAAGATGTTCTTCAAGGGCATGTCAATAACTGAGTCTGGGGAGTCTGGTTCTGGGTTCTCTGGGATTGGTGTGGTCATGGAGAGATCAATTGATCTTCCTGTTATTCAGGTCCAGAAGAAGCTTGATTTCTATGTGGAAGAATCTGTGGCCGATTATTTAGCCCTAATGGATGGTTTGGCTGAGGCAGTGCAGAATAAAATCCTCCGTGTGTATGCTTTTACGGATTCTGAGTTGTTGTTTGATCAGGTTTGTTCTGTTTCAGAAAGATTTATGTCTTTTGAGTTATAATTGCAGCAGTATCTTCATGATACCAAGTCTTGCTTAAGCCTTTTAAATTGTTGAAATTGAGTTTACTCTGTTTCCTTATTTGACCACATCATTGAATAAGCTTATTTAAATTCTATAGACTGTCTTTTCTTTTGTATTCAAGGCCAAGATTTTTGCTTACTGTCTTGCATTTTTGCATTTTGTATTGCTGAAAATTGGGTCTTTTGAGGAAATCATTGCAAATAGCTCTTATTGCATTGGTTAAACATGAAGTATTGATATGTTTAACATGTGAATCATTGACAGGTTACACGTGAGGAAAAACTTGACATTCCGCTTATGATTGCACTGAGACAGAGAATCTTAGAGCATACCAATAATCTTGAAGCTTTTGTTTTGAAGCTTGTTCCCAGTATTGAACTTGAGAAGCCGTTGAGATTAGCCCAAATAGCAATTGGCGTTGTCGCTTCTCCTGCAAAGGGGGATAAATTTCTGGAAAATTGTTCCATCTGTTGTGAGGACAAGCCTTCCCCAATGATGATCACAATGAAATGTTCCCACAAGTTTTGTTCACATTGTATGAGAACCTATGTTGATGGGAAAGTGCAGTCATCTCTGGTTCCAATAAGATGTCCTCAGTTGAGATGCAAATATTACATCTCTACTGTTGAGTGCAGATCTTTTCTTCCACTCAGCTCATACGAATCATTGGAGAGAGCCCTGACAGAAGCAACATCCTCCACTCAGATAGAATCTACTGCCCCTTTCCTAATTGTTCCATCCTGCTCGATCCTCGTGAATGTTTGTCTGCTAGGGCAAGTTCATCGAGTCAGTCTGATAATAGCTGTGTTGAGTGCCCAGTATGTGAAAGATTTATCTGCGTGGAATGTGGTGTTCCTTGGCATTCTTCAATGAGCTGTGAAGAGTACCAGAATCTCCCTTTGGAGGAAAGAGACGCAGGGGACATAACCTTGCATCGGTTGGCACAGAACAAAAGGTGGAGGCGTTGCCAGCAGTGCCGCAGGATGATTGAGCTCACTCAAGGTTGTTATCACATGACCTGCTGGTAAGATATATCGCTTTCCTCATGGATAATGGTGTTATATTTCTTAAAACAAGTTGGTAGATGGGGTTAGAAAGTAGAGGGACGAACCAATACCTGTAGCGATGACATGGCAATTATGACTGCTATTGTGGTTTTTTGAGAGAGTGATGAAACACGGCAATTATGACTGCAGCTGTGGTTTTTGTAGAGTGATGACATGGAAATTATGACTGCAGGAAGGACACTGGTGGTAGTCTTTTAAGAGCTTTTGAAGTCAAACCATTTCTTGTGTCATCAATTATTTTATAGTTTTATTTTTCAGTTTTATTTGAATTTAGATATTAGTATCCTTTTTATTTAGTTTTGAAGGTTTGCCCTCTCGTATAGGCCTTGGGAATTTGATGCACTAGTGTTTGTTCTTACAAGATGGTGTAATTGATAATGAGGACGCCGCATAGGTTTAAAGGGTGGAAAAAGTTGGGAACTGCACTGGTGCTATTTCTAAGTTGTAGAATGCTTCTCTCATAAATGGAAAATTTATATGGTGAGCTATTGGGAAGCAACAAGTTAGAACTGTTGTTGAACTGAGCAAGGTGGATAGGGTAGCAACATTAGCAGACAGAATGAAAAATGAAGTTTTATTGAATTTAAGTTGACTGGATAGGGAAGCTTGTCTTTTCATTAATTTGAGCTTTATAATCTTTTGATAAAGATACAACTAGAAAGATCCAGAAACCTACAGAAGTGGGATGGAGGATCCTCCAACTAGTTAGATTATTATGTGGCAGTGGCCTCTTGTGATCTGCTGCTTTCATGTGAGTTCCTTTTTGTGACGATTTACCTATGTTGAAATAGATACACAACTGGTAGCCTGTTGTATTCTGTCACCTGTGAATGTGCTATCTTTGTTGATGTTTGGTCTCTATTTCTGTCTCTCTTTTACACCAGATGCACTAATTTGAACTTCGTCAGCTGCGTTTCGATCTCATTTGAGAATTGATAGATTTGAACAAATTATTAGTATTTTTGTCCGTGGAACTAGAATTTAGTAAACAGTGAAAGATTTTACAATAGCAGGGAAAAGGAAATTTGTTCTTGTTTTAAATATCATGTGCAGTGATATGGGATAACAGTTAATAATTTTGATTATGGTATTAATAATAATAATGATACAGCTGCAAACTGTTGTAGAAACAGCCTTGTACAAATTGAGTAGACAACTTAAGTGACATGGAGGGATTTGTTGATAAGTGAAAGCAGTTGATGAAAATAATTATGGAACCCTGTGATTTTCATCCAACGAATCCCGTCATGCCAGTAAGTTGTCAACGCAATAGTTTGTACAATAGGTTGTAGCTGTTTCATAAGCAGTGCAGTTTGGGTGGTTATCACTGAAGCAAGACCTAACTTCTAGGATGACAAGCTCTTGCATGGATTTGTTTATTGGTGTGATTATTTCCTGCACATGTTGTCAATGTGAGATCTAGTCTCAAGGACTCGGTGCGTCTTATAATAAGGTTGATAAATAGGTAAAATTTAACTTGATTTCACTGCATAATTCGAAGTTTTTCAACTCAAATGTAGTCCTGTGTTTGATTTGCAGGTGCGGACATGAGTTCTGCTATTCTTGTGGTGCTGAATATGGAGATGGCCAACAGACCTGCCAATGTGCCTTCTGGGATGAAGACAATTCGGAGATTTGACCCAATCTGTCCAAGAATCAGAACAATGGGCATGGGAAACGTTCACTCTCTGCCTATGATCATGGACGCTTACTCAGACCAAGAGAGATCACAACTGGCACTGATCCAAAGATTCCTTGCTGGCGGTTTCAGTCTGAGTGATCATCATCCTTACCAATCCCCACCCCGCTGTACTGACTCGTATGTAGATGCTATGAAGGATCTTCATCAACTTCCATGGCTTGAAAGATTCGTCTCTGTGATAAGCGACAACTACTATGAACATTATATGCAGTGAAGCGGATAAAAGATTACTCTGAAATTAGGGAAATAAGTGGATAAACTTCCAAGAATGCTTTTAGAGGAGGATAGAGAGCTTCTCGCTCACACACTCCCACCTTCTTTTTATGCGGGCATGTAAAAATGGACACTCTTTCTTACCATGTAAACTTAGCGACTATATGCTTAAAAATTGTGGCCATGAAGTTCCCTGCATAAGATGGAACAGGATGGCTGCTTTCATGTTGAAAGAAAAAAAAATGAAAGGGAACATTATGTCATTGTATTGAAAAAAGAAAAGAAAAATCAATTAAATCTTTTCATATTTTAATGCTCTCTCTCTCTCTTCTAAATAGGTGTGCTTTGAATTTTGCAAGCAATCAGGATGTGGTGTTTCTCATTATGAGCATTTGAAGTTACAGAAATAAATGGCTTCAGAAATAGTATTAAAGAAAGGGCTTTTCAAATGCATTATTGCCGACTTTTCAGGCTTGATCTTGGGCATTTCATTGAGTCTCAATCATCATTTTTTAGGGTCTTAAGGCAGCACGTGCCTTGGACTAGGCTCTCTTCCAGTCTATAACCCTATCTCCTGGATCACTGAGTTGACTTATCAAAGTTTATTAGAGGTGACTTCAATTAGATGAAGAGGACTGCTAAAGAGACACGACTCTTGTAAGAAATTAACACTGTGTAATGAAGAATGTCACTGCACAGACAGTGTAAAAATGGGTATTATTCACTACACAGTACTCATTTTTGTCAGGATTTTGTCCATGTTTAGTTTCTCAAATCATTTTCCTGAGAAGAAACAATCTTACCATATAATATCATCATGTTGATTACATTTATGATGGTCATGGCATGATATCATTGATCCCACTGACACTGTACTACTACTAGTCTACTACCTACCTAATCCTAATAATCTCTTCCTTCAGTTCAAACTCTTGAAAAAATGGTACCAAATTGCTAAGCAGTAAACACTGGGAGAGTTGGTAAACTAATTTCTATTAATTAAGTTTACTCTGTGCCCCATAACCACAGGGAGAGTTGGAAAGCAGCGGTTTCAACAAAGTTGGGACCACAAATGGAGAAGTTGATTCCTTGATTGTTCTGGAGGCAATTAAGTTAAGTGGAGGCTTCACTCTTTTTTCTGTCTAAATGATCCTTGGATTGCGGCAAGAACAAATGTAATTAACAGACAACCAGCTGTTCAATAAGCTTTAGTTTGACAAAATTTTAAAAGATGGAATCAAACAATCATACAAGCAAACCTGGTAATGAATTTGAAGGGATTGTATATAACAAAGGCAATGAAATAACAAATTAATGAATAAATAAACGCTCCAACATGAGTGTTTTATACGATCATATGATATGGACAAAACCAGAAAAGTATCAAAACTGCGAAATATAAGAACTGTACCAATTCCTGTATGGAGTTCTTTACTATTGACAGGCTCTACAAAAAAACTCCTTCAGGCTAACTTGGTTGTTTCACGTTGGACCAGAGCTCTGATAAGTTCATCCAAGAACTGTGAGTCTTAACCCTGAACTGAACATGAGATTGAATTAGAACCATAACTAATGGCTCGAAGGCTCGAATCGGACATATTTGTCATCCATCTCTGAGGACCATTTGATTCTCCTAATATGTTATATGCATAAGAAGGCCATCTAATATCCGTACCACATGAACTATGAACTCCCATTCTCATCATCCTTTGTGTTCTCTCAAGAACTATTAGATTAGAAAATGTGGAGAAACTATTGCCAACAAAGACATCAGCCCTTAAGCAAACTTCATAATCTATCGCTGACTGGATGAGATACGGATGCTTCTTGTAAATTACATCGACACCCAATTTCTTCTTCTCAACGGGAATTAAGCCTTCTTTCCAACCATTCAGTATAGAAGGGTCTTTAAGGAGACTATCAGCCACTGCCAGGTAAAGAACAGTTGGAGTTTTTAGATTCACAATGTTACCAACTCTCTCCATAATCTCCTCTTTGCTACTACAAATCTGGCTTATGTTTGATCGTTGCTCTAGCTTTTTACAATGAATCATCCAGTCTATCTCTATTCTCATGTGGATTGCAACAAAAGGAATCCGGGGTGCTGAAGACTCAGCATTGCTTCTAATGCCTCTTCCTAATTCTCTAATCTTAGACACAACTTTATCAGCTTCTTTTGTTATTTCATCAACTAAAACTAAGCATTCAAAGATCCTTGCATAGTCCTTAACAGGCCAGTGATCATGCCACAAAAATGGATTCTTTCCAACAATCCGAATCACCTCAAACCCATCAGTTGGATCCTCCGTAGACTCCATCAACTGATCCATATCTCTCTCAACACTCCATTTCCTTCCACTTCCCTTACGAAGCTCAAAAACGCTGGTTCGATTGAAAACATTAGAATAACGACCCAATTGAACAAACCCGCTACAAAGAGAATTAAACCTTTCAAATTGGAACACTTTATCAAATGAAATAGGCTGCAACAGATCAATTTCCTTATAAAACAGAGAAGCACTTAAGCTAGGCATCAAAAGAGTACGGTTCAGCAATCTAGCAGTCAAACAAGCCCTTGCAAATGCAATCTTTTGATTGTTTAGTCCCCACACAATCTGAGGAACCTCCAAGAACTTATCTTTACGAATTCCAGAATCAGAATCCGTAACCAAATATCGAGTTTGGATCAATTCAATGTTCTTCTGTTCTGTCCCAACAAATCCAAAGAATGAAGGCAGCCAGGCAGTTCTCACAAACAGAGCAACAATAACCAAAACCAGACATTTGCATGTCAAAGAACCCATTTTTGAGTGAGAGCCAAATAATCTTGAACTTTTACAACTAGATGACATATCCATCCAAGATAATTTCCAACCCAAACACAGTTTTAAAGATTCAATTCAGTCAGAAGAAAAACTTGCACATACCAAGAAAAATTTAACCACTTGCTGAAACCCCAATGTATAACTCAAGATTCAGTCCAAAGATGTCAACCAAACTTGAAAATCTGCATGATTGAAAAAAGAAAGTAACAATCAATAATGATGCAAAAAATAAAAAAAGCATTAAACATACCATATTGTTCATACAGATATAGTTTATGCATTAAGTGCAAGAACAATAAAAGACCATTAATTCAAATTCAAATAATTTCAAAAATCATTAAAGCTTGTGCCTTTTATTCAATCCAAAACAGTCACAGAGAAACAGGAGATAATCCAAGGAGCAAGAAGACAAGAGAGAGGATGACATGAAGTTTTTAAGTACCTTAAGAATTTGAATCAGTGACAGTGAAAGTGATTCCAAAAAAAAAAAAAAAAACAATCTTGTAAGGGACCCGAAATGGGGTTATGATAAAAGGAATCTGAATTCTGAGCAAAACCCAGAAAGCAAAAAACAAGAAACTGATGAAGGATGATGATCATGCAGGAAAAAGGAAGCCTGAATTCACGTAAGCCAAAAGAAAAACCAACTAACCCTTTCATAATCATGACAGCCAAGAAAGTTAAAAGGTTATATAGCAAAATAAAAATAAAAATGAAAATGAAATGAAAACTTCTTCACATTATTTTATTAACATAAATTAGAACACAATATAGGAAAAAGAATTAGAAGAAAAAGGGTAAAGAATTTGTGATTTTGTTATAAATGGGTTTTGAAAAATAATTAATAAAATAAAAATAAAAGAGGAAGTGAAAGTTTGTCAGACATTTTAGATTTCATTCACCAGACTCACATCTGTGTCACCGTGGCCCACTACGCTACCCCTACTGTAACTATTGTGCTTGTGTGGTGTCTTTAGACATTTTAGGGAGATGGCAATGTTAGGTTTTTTTTAATATATTGGAAATTCCGTCAATAATTTATCCGATTTGAATTTAAGTGTAATAAGTAAAATTTTTAATTATTTCGGGTTTTTACAATAAATATATCTCATGGATTCAAACACATGACGTGATAATCAAATTCCAAATTCTTTGTCATCAAATCACATTCATTGGGGACAAATAGCAATGTTAATTGTATACACAAAGACACATTTTAGATATAAAATTTAGATTTTTTCGTGATTTATTCATTATTTTTCATTTTTTTATGTTTAAAGTGTGTTTTCCGGTGTATCATTTAAGGACACTCATTATTATTTTTAAGGAATTAGTAACTTTCCAACGAGATATTAAAATAACAAAATAGAAAAAAATTTAATATAATATTATTTATCATTTAATTATAATTGGTGTTTTTTATATTTTTAAAAATTTGGTTGTTTAAGTTGGAATGTTGGATCACTCGGTGCAAAATGAAGAAATTTTAATATATTTTTGGCCTATATTTATTATTTTAATAAATTGTTGAATAAGACAAATATAGAAAATGATTTTTGACAGCTGGAGCTGAGACAAACTATTGTGCCACGGAAATGTCTGTGAGCTTTGACCGCGACTTTTTTCATATTTATAAATGATCGCACCACCAAACCACCCATTTTGGACCGCGGCGTAGGTAAAATTACTGGCTGTTCTAGACTATTTAATGATACAAGTACACTTAATTCTACACTCATAATAAAACGATGGTGTTTCCATCAAAATTTCAGAAAAAATGTTTTTTGACATTATTTTATATTTATATTAGATCATGTAAAATAATGATTGATAGCATAAATATCAATACTGACTAAAATGTTATTATTTTTGTTATGGATGTGGAGTTTGATATATATGTATCATTGTTGTATTCAGTGGCGTATCTAGAAAATTCAGTCAGCGGGGGCTAAATTTTTTTTACCAAAATAATATATAATGAATTCATACATATTTTTTGAAATTACAAGATGATCCATATACTTTTGGAAATTATGAAATAGCTCATAATTTATAAACTTATAAATTAACTCCAAATTTTCAGAATTATATTTTTATTCATAAATTCTAAAAATACCAATTTACCCTAAAAATTTAAGTAAAAATTTATTTTTAAAATTATGTATTTTAAGTTTATGTAGTATATTATATACTAAAACCAAACCTAAGTATAAACATAGTTATTTTTATTTTTATTTTTATTTAAATGTAATGGAATTTCTATTCTTTTGCAAATAGAAAAACAGATAAATAATTGGATTTAAATGAAAAATAGTCAATTATCTATACACATATAAATTAAATATAAATTATTTTAGATATGTTTAAGAAATAAGATTGATGCAAAAGTGTATTGGAATTTTGTTAACTAATTTGGGCTTGGGCCTACATATTATATTAAAAAAATTCAAAAAATCAATAAATAATGTATTTATGAGTGTTGTTTAATTATTTGTATTTTCTAATTAATATATATATATATATATATATAATTTATAAAAAAATAAAAAAAAATTAGTGGGTCCAGTGGGGGCAACTGCCCCCACTGGGCCTACTGTGGCTCCGCCACGGCGCCACTGGTTGTATTCATATTATTATTTATCATTACCGAACTACTTTTCATGTTTAATTTTTTATTTTTTTTTACTTTTAACAGAAAATTAACTGTTCATATCGAATTTTTCTCTCACAATGCAAAATTACCGAATGTTTTCTTTGGATCCAACAATAGTATCTCTGGGCCAATAGCATAGAAATAATATTAATTCAGGCGAAATTTGATTTTCATATAAAAATATATTAAATAATTTATATTTTAATATGGATAAATTAAAATTATATCAACAATGAACCAAATTACTCATTAATTTTAAAAATATTTTAACAATTTTAATATCTTAAATTTGTTTTTATATACACTTTAAGGTTATTTACTTCAACTATATAATGGCAAGGAGTGATTAATACTGTATTATTATTATTATTATTATTATTATTAGTCAGCACACTTAACTCAATGTGTCAGAGACAACTTGTGATTTGTTATTCTGAACACATTAATTAGTTTAATATTTGAAACATCTCAAAACTCGAGTGATTATTGTTGTCTAGTGTTGTTCCTTTAATTTGCAATGGCAAGTTGTTATTATTTATTCTTTTCACAAATCACAAGAGATAAAAACTCCATCTTGAAAATAATAGTTTAATACTAAAATAAAGGGCGATTATGTTGAAATTGCCAAGTAGTGGAATTATAAAATGTAACAAAATATCACTATAATTAAATCATAGTAGAAAACAGTAAAAAGCGAAACTCTAGTTTAATGGTACTCATGTCCTCAATAATTATTGAGAATGTGAATTCGAGTCTCCACATGCTAAAAGTTTCATTATCCATAATATTATGGATATGTGAATATACGTTTTATGAATATTAGAAGAAATAGACCTTCGATATCATATCGTTCCACGTAAAATTATAATAACAAGTTATAATTTCCCAAATATTAAAAAGAATGTACTTATGATCTAACGCAGGCAGATATACGTACAATACTACAAGTATATTTTGATATAAAAAGTGTTGGGTGCAAATAAAGTCCCACATTGGCTAGAAATGGGGAGGATTATGGGTTTATAAGTATGGATAATATCTCCATTGGTATGAGGCATTTTGGGTATAGCCCAAGAGCAAATCCATGAGGGCTTAGGCCCAAAGTGAACAATATCATATCAATGTGGAGATAAATTGTGTCCTAGGTTTCCTTACAAAAAGGTAATTAGCATTGTGTGCCCAATGCTAAATAAACACATCAATGAAAAAGGGTAGTTGGTTTTAGTTAATGTAATGAAAAGTGAGGGAGAAAGGGGCCATTTGCAAAAGGAGAGAGAGCTATCTATCGAAGGACACATGGAAAATGGGAAATGAATAGAAAAGGAAATGTGGCACCGTCGAAGGAAACCGGCAACTTTGGGGAGGGCATGTGACCTACAAATGTAGGGTATTTTCCAGATGGAAACTGACAGAAACGAATCTCGTCTGTTGCATGTGCCTTTGTTTCACATATGTCACTTTGTTGACCTGCCTTACCCATTTGACAAAAACAAATTAAATAAAGAAACAACGGTCTCACATTTTGGCTCTTTTTTGTTTATCAAAATACGCGCGGTATTAACTATGTAGGGGCCCACTCTCGTGGTTTCTCCGTCACTTGCTCTCTCTCTCTTTTTCAAAGTCGTAATTTACGTCCCGAGTTGTTTTGAATTTTTATATTTATTTTTAACGAACATATTTATAAATTTATAATAATTAATAGTTCAAATTTAATTATATATTTTTATTTATTTAATAATCATCAATTAAACAACAAAACTGACGACAACACTAATACAAACCCAATTTTTTTTTCCTCATAATCGGGCTATCCCGATCAGTTTACGCGCATTATAATTAATCTCTGAAACTCATGTTTCATGTCCTTAGAAATTTACATAGGAATATGGCTCTAAGAAAATATACAAAGTAAAATTCAAACTTTTAATTTAAAAGAAAACAAACTACTTAGGCAAAATATATTTACCACGGTATCAATCACTCGGAGTTTACAAGATGAATCATCCAATCCTTCGGTTGCCTTATTATTAGGTCACATTTTTAAATTTATTAATTAATATATGAGGTCAAGCATGCTAGTGGTGTGGTACAGCTAATCATGGCAAACAATTAATTAATAATTATTGAATATTTTTTGGTATAATAAAATAATTAACAATGAGGAAGCAACCAAACTCAAATAATTACTCATTATTAAAGTGGACACTACTCCCCCTCATACGAGTAGCGAGTCGTTACCCTTCAACTACAATTCATGGGCCAAACAATTAATAATTAAAATCATTTTTTCATAGCGTAGTCCTCCAAAATAAATAATTACCCTGCAATAATTAATATCATATTGTATCCCACCATT